>ADNK01003179.1:62500-140203 GCA_000320545.1 Bigelowiella natans CCMP2755 | reverse complement strand
CAACGTTGCTAGAAGAACAAAGGCTTATATAAGCAGAGGCTTACTAACTGCTACCGTACCTGGGAGTCTGAGCTCCAGGCTATCCCTGATGAAGTTAGCATAAACAAGATACCAAAGAAGTTACATGTGGATAATGAGACCTCTCTTCTACAGCTACCACACCCTAATATTGATGCCTCACCTGTATACTATGCCCAGTCCAACTCCAAGGTAGAGCGACTCCACCGCACCTTGGCCAACCTAAGCAGGATAAATAGCACCACACCAGACAAGATACAAGGGTTAGTAAACGACACCTTCACGTCTGGGGGAGGTATCAAGGATAAGGAGAGGGAAGAAGGCGACGACAACGACGACGATACCGAGAGCGAAGACGAGAAGGTCCCGTACGATGGCCGAGTTCTAAAGGAAGGACAGTATGTTAGGGCCAAGGTAAATCTGAGATCGAGAAATAAACAAGACCCCTTCTGGGGTGGCGTTGCAAAGGTTACCGAGAGGAAGGGGAGGAAGCAGTACTACATCTATGATGGGAACAGGGTCACCTTGCGCCACATCAGTCACCTAAAGAATTATGATATCGGTGAGAAGCTCCTAGAGGATGTTAAAGTAAACCCTACTGTGTGGGAGCGAGCAATGCCTTGTTTAGGACCCCGACCTAAGTTCGATGTGGAATATGGAAACAATAAGGTCAGGGTGAACGACGATTGGCGCATGAAGATTGTCTATCTAGGCTACCCTGGATTACGAAATATGGAGAGGGTAGCTATGAAAATAAAGGACGGAAAATATCAGCTACTCTACCTAGCTGTTCCCGACTTACCCTTTGAGCACTGGTATAAGGTCCTGGGGGACCTTGATGCAGAGGGCTGGTATGGACACGAACCTAAGGACGAAGGTGAGTTCTGGGTAAGCGACAAAGGAGATAAGGTTAGAGAGGAATCTATTACCTGGTGGTTGGTGAAGTTCCGAAAGCGATGAAGGTCTAAGGGAATAAGGAAGGAAGGAAGGAGCAACGTGACTTGGGGGAGGTGTAGCGCGTACCACTACGCGGGCACAAGTCACGTGCGACAACAAAGGGGTTGTCGCGGATATAGAATATAGATAACGTAGATATTAATACAGCATAGGCACGTGGGTTCCGGCGGGACTCATGGCAGCACACCGGAAGTGTGCTGCCCCACGTGCGGCGGCATTCGCGAAAGCTTCGCGAATGATTACGCAGTGCACGATTTAATAAAAATATAATCTTTAATAAAAATAAACACAACTCTTCAAAAGGAAGCAAACGTGCCTTTCCCCCCCCCTGCCTACTTGTGCACGTAGCGCCTCGGCCTGTGAACACCTTACGCGCAACATGTCAACTTCACAGAGTTCTTTGATAAATATGTGGAACGGATAGGGAGCCCAGCTTCTGACAGAGGTTATGAGAGGCTTGATCGTCAGTGGTTCGAGCGTTTGGCGATTGCACGAAATGAGCTGAATAGGAAGGCAATCAGAGCAGCAAGATTCAGGATCTCACCCGACAACAAGACGGGGCAGACTACCTATCCTGCAAACATGAGGAAGGTCCCAGTCTTAGGTACAACTGCATGCACATTATGCTGCTAAACATTCGGTGATGAACGCCCTTCTTCTCCTCCTTCTCATCCTTCTGGTTTCTTTGGTTGCACGTGCTGCTTGTCTTTCGATGACAACAAATCAATCATCTCCTCGATCTATTCCTCTCACCAACTATGTGTGACTACGAAGGTCTTACCGTATTTCATGACGACGAGAAGGCCCGTTTCATTGACAGACTTCTTCGAAGCATCGATACACCCATTGGGACGATAGTCGTCACATGGTAGTGGTAGTAGAAGTAGTAGTAGTAAGTGTGCGTCCTTCATGAAAATGCTCAATGTATGATGATGTCAGGCTGATTATGGATCCTTTCTTGCACAATTTTAGATGATAACACAATGATACGATTATGAATGCACTTAAAGGTACGGGAATTTCTCAAATGAAGCACATACAGTTGTGCGTGCGTTGAGGAATGGGGGATACAGCCACTTGATTTACGACAGGCTGATCATAAATCAGTACCCTTTTAACATGGGGTTTTCGTTTGCCGTAAATGAGGTAGTAGTAGTAGTAGAGTCATCATGATTAATATCTATATTATATATATATATATATATATATATATATATAATATTCATATAAGAAAATATCATCTCGATTATTATTCAAATACATCGTAGAAAGAAGAAGTGTAAATCATGCTAGTCGTCTATGCCAACACCATATCACTATTTTGTCATGTAGTAGTGGTGTTGGTAGTGGTAGTAGCAATAGTAGAGTGCCATTGACGACCTTGTTGCATTTGGAAGGTCAACATGACATCGTTCGATTCATTCATTTCTAGATAATTTATGAGGAGATGAAAGCTCCGTGGTGGCTATGCGTCAGCTACGACATCGCCTATCCCAAGGGCGTGTTGGGGAACATCGCTGAGCTTATTAACTCAAACTTGTCTTTGGGGGGGGATGCCGGAATCTTCTCGTTCGGGTTCATAGATCACATGAATCGACCGTGGTCAAATCAACCGTGGTCAAACTTTGCTCTCACACCGCATGCCATTGCAAAGATGGGTCTTTTTGATGAGAACTTCGTTCCAGTATACTTTGAGGACGGTGACTACGAACACCGTGCGGTGGTCAGACCCATAGCGACGCACTGTTAACATCACCATCATCATCATCATCATCATCATCATCATCATCACCTCATCACCGTCATCGCCATCATTGCATGCAAGTGATTACTCATCGTCCCACACCTTATATGCTCCTTCTCCTGCATGACGATGGTTACCAGAAATGATTCGATGAATGTGTTGTTATCATCATTATCATCGTCATTCTTTGTGTAGGCTAACGAGGTGAGATGGGTGGTTAAGTCCAGCCCAAGCTTGCAAGTAATTCATGGATGGACCGATCTTAAACCGCATAGATCATCCACTCTAGAGGTGTACAATAACAACACCATCATACTTTTTACAGCTGTTGTCATTATTATTGTAAGAGGAGCTCAGAGCGGCCCACTGATATGCTTGTCGCACAGGACCTTAAGAGGCAGCAGGGAAGCAAGAAAATGAAGATTTTAGCGGCTCAAAGAGAGGCAACGCACAACTCTGAATACTTAAATTGTGAGTTCAAACTCGTGTAGCGCAATGCTTCTTGCGAACATGCATATGCAAATACATGTACACACATTTTCATGTATGCTAGTGTTTGTGCATGATGGGGGGGAGAGAAGCTCTGTCTCCCATCAGCACTGATCGTGCGTCACTTCACATGCAATATTTGGATTTACCAGGCAAACATGGCCTCAAGGGCTACATAGAGTTCGAGAGTGTATGTCTGATATAACTTTGAATTGAGCGACGCTGAATGGGCATGCTGTGTAGTAGTGCCAGTAGCAGTAGTAATAGTTAGTGTTGGAGTGGTAACCACCATGATTCAAGTCGAGACATTCATCAAATATCTGTGGTTGTCAGATGCGTGATCCCATGAAATGGACACTGGATTACAAGCGATTAATGTGCAACTATGAAGTTGGGCTGCTTGCAACCAGTGAAGAACCCGTTAACGTGATGGGGAAATGTCTTCCAGAGAGGTGTCGTAAGCATTGGATCGAACTGGGAAGGGAACCCATAGAGACGGACTGAAGTCTCTGTGCGTTTACATGGTTCTAGCACATGTGGACATGTAAATCGTTTCGCTAAAATTGGGGTTCGTGTGTATCACAAATCAACAAATGCTGCGAACCGGTACTTAAGGGGCATACTAGACTTCGCACGCACCCGTATCTAGCCGTGCGATGCGGGTTGTCGCGTCTCCACGTGTGCTGCAATCATTTGTATCTACTAGCGTCGCCTAGCTCATCATGATCCTTCTAGCCTTGCATGAATCATTATGTGTAACAATCATGCTCGAGTTTCTCATGCAATGCTAGCAGCATGCTCATGAGAACATGACAAGTGTGTTTGCCATGCACACCAAATGCGCTCAGTGCTATATCTAGCTATGCAGTCACATGTATTTTGTTGCATGACAGCCAGTACGTGGTCGTTGCATGTACGATTACAGCTGTGCAATGTAATGCCTAAATGTGAACATCTAATAACCCATGCGGATCGGAGTTGTGTGTTGCTACTCTAGTACTGGTGCTGCAATTTGCCCATGCTATGCACAGCATCGTGCATTCACTACACTATAGACACAGTATACATGTGAAACGCATGTAATTTAGATTATCACTTTCTATTTCTCGTCTCTGTTATTAGCTTGCCAAAACATGCATCTAGGATTCACACTTCATGAGCTGGCAGAGGCCCTGATAGCTTGCATGATTTCTTTATAATTCCGGGATCTTATGCATGATGAAGCTATGATTCCAAATTATTCAGATCCTATTTTTCTGAGCTGACTGCAAAAGAGCCTTCAAATCACCTGTCGCAGGCTTCGAAGGATCACTGATGAGGATACGAGGCAAGCAATGCCGGGTCAGAATGATAGTTCAGAATCATCCGTATCTCTTTGGCAAAAATTTTTAGACTTATTTCATGATACATACCTGACCAAGTCGAACCTCAAGCCACGGCTAATGTCTGTGTTGAGCACAGCTTGGACGCACACATCTGCCAGGTCTGATATGTTTTGTGTAAATGATGGTTTTTTCCTTTCCTATCTTCTATCGCACGTTCTTAGTTCTCTTTCTCTCTCTCTCTCTCTCTCTCTCTCTCTCTCTCTCTTCTTTCTCCCTCAGGTGCGTGCGCGTTCGCATCAACGACGACAATACTACTTTTTCCTACTCTCCCATTTGATCAACCTTCTCGACTAATGCTGAAAAGGCCTTCCTGCATGCACGAATCCTGCTGCCCAATTAAGAGCAGATTCTTGCCCCCCGGAGTACTCACCAGTCCCGCCGGTTTTATAATAGTAAAATCTAGCCTGAAAGGGACAAATCGTATTTTTACGTCAACATACACGTACACATGTATGGAAAATAATGACGCATGAAAATGAACGATGCTACCCGGATCCCATTAGAGACGCCTCTGCATTTAGTTTGTACAGGAGGACGTGCCCAGTCGACATGGGGTCATTCGGGTTCTCAGGTTTGGTAGTTCCAAAGCTGGACACCAGGATGATCTGTACCAACCAAGGAATCTTACTACTAATACGGAACTCATCGAAATTTATAAAGTATCTATGGATGACCTGGCTCACACCATGATTCATTGCTTCACGAACTTGGTTGATGCACCCTTTGTAGTCGATGTCAATTGGGTAGCTAGGTTTTATGCAAAAGACGCCAATATAAATGAGGAAGACGAAAAGCTAGGGGAAAGTAGATAGTTATTTGGCGCGGCACATTAGCACTATTTACCTCCCGTTTGGAAAACTCCAAGTCCCATTTGGCCCTTGGACTGGTGAGGACGAGGTTAAAATGACAACAAACTCGACTCCTGTAAAGGCGGCTTCCAAGGTACTGCTGTTTCGGACGTCTCCGACGAAGATTCTACAGTCATCGAAGCCAGCCCGAATGAAAACAAAGAAGGAAGAGGGAATGAAATGTTCAGTAGACTCAAAGTGAAATAAGAAACTAGGAAAATTCACCCTTCCGTCTCATCGCACTTCAGGCATTTCAATCTCTCTTGAGCTTTCGTCACATTACGAACGAGCCCACGAACTTCAAAGCCTGGGGAAAGATCGACTTTAAGATGAATACAAGTGATACAAAATCTAATCCTAGGGGAGGAGTACGACCAAGATCTTTGAACTTCAGATACGCGAGGGAACCTGTGCGGCCTGTCGCTCCTGTGACAAGGACTGTTGTAGATGAAGGTTCTGCGAAAGAATCATCGATAGTTAGATAAGGTATAATGCAACTGAAGAAGTGATTTCGCAACGAAGACCTGCGTGGACAAGGGCAGCCAGGCAGAAGCCCACCGACCAGAAGGGATGCATGGAGCAAGTGGGTTCTTCGCTAAGTGGCATTTACGATGGAAAAGAATGTCGTTTCTATCTACCGACAATTGATTTAACGTAGAATTTAACATAAATCAATATGGTTTCCATTGTGCATGAAATGTCCTCCATATTTTGCCATATTGGCAGAATGGCCATGAAGTAAATTCGAGCATAGCGAATAATTTACAACTTTTTAGGTAATAATATATTTTCGGATCTTCTTTCTCGGTCCTAATTGAGGGAGACGTCAGTAACTGCATCCAGGACCAATAAAACCGATACGATTAAAAATTCTGACTATATATGAAGGCTATTTTCATATATATTTGACCGAAAGTATCATATTTCGCCAAAACACCCCTCTTCTCTGGTTTTAATCTCTACATCTGTTCAGATCCGAAAGATGTTCTTATGCGATGAAAGAAAGAGTATGTACTACACTATATTTTGACGACAATACGTTTAGGAGATATAGACCATTATTTTGATGAAGAGGGCAAATTTCAGGTTCCCTTTCAATCTCACCACAAGCGATTCAGAAATATCAATAAGGTAAATGGCAAAGGTTTTCAAACGATATCAAAAATATGTCCAATAAATAAAAAGCGTCAGTAAATATTCATGTCGTATATATGTTATAAGCGGCGTTCCATAAACTTCGTTACGCAAAACGAGATCATCTCTTTGAAACAGTTGGAAAACCACCAGCGCCAAAAATCGCACGCTGCCCCCCCTTCCCCCGTCCCCCTCCTCGAGGAATTAGCTGGAAGGAATACAAGAATAGAGGGGGGATAAATATTTTATCTTTCGGGCAAAGAGTATAGTAATTAGAGAAACAAGGGAGACGTTTCTCCAGAATATACTACGATGTCCGACGAGAAAGCCATAGAGTATATTAAAGCGAAGCTGCATAACTCCCTGAATCCGAAGGGACCCAAGAACACAAAGTTCGAGGATGTACTGACGGAAGAGGGACCATGCAGGTATCGTATTGCACTTTCATGCACTCAGCATCTCCCTAAATCAGACATTGTTCTCAATGTTATTTTATAACAGAAAACAAGCTGATAGCGTTCACCTCTATGAATGATTAGTTCATCCCTCTTATAATACTTATTTATGAAACTTTCCAGAGAGGCAATAGAGGACTTTTGCTCTGGAGGTGGAAAGCGTCTGTTGATCGCCACGATGGGTCGCGGAGATGTCCCCGTGGTCACAAATGAGATGCCCGAAACGTTTCGAAGGAAGCTCATATATTTCCTGAAACCTCCTGATGTTGACCCAGACACTAAATTGGATGTTTCAGTTTTGAGAAGCAGGGTAGTGAATAGATTGTGCTAATCCTGCCCTTGATTTTAACATTGATTTGGGAATTGATCTTCAAAATATATATCCTTGACCCAAAAGGTACTCTGTGCGGAGGTCACCGACAACTTGCTTGTGAACCTGAAGGGTTTGATGAATGAAGTCGTGTGTCCAGTCGTCCGGACCCCGAAAAATAGGGAGGGTTGGCCCAGCGTCTCCACTAAAGAAATTATGTTGCATCTCGATAAGTACATGTCGAACCTTCACGTAGCAGTCGGCCAGTACACGGTATGTTGGGGATAAATATATGGTTAGGGTCAGCATCCAGATGTTAAGTATAACATGAGATAACAGGAAAGAATTCATCTGTAATGTAAATTTTTAGGGACGCACGATGCTGCCCCCCCCGCTTCCCCAAGCTTATGATGAGAGCATCCCAGAAGCAGAACGACTGCACCACATGCAAAGCTGTGTTATTCAGTGGTCTGAGCTTATTTCGGCGATCACAAAGAAAGCTCCTGAGGCTCTTCACACAGCCAAAAATCACCCAACCCCGATTGAAGAAATCAAATTCTGGAAGGAAAAGAAGGAAGACCTAGAAAGTGTCAGAGACCAGCTAAGGTCAGAGAAGACACAAGGAGTGATCAAGGTTCTGTCCGAGAAGAAATCACCTTACATGAAAGACTTTATGGAACTGCAGGATAAGGTGGGCACTTCGATCGAAGAAGCAAAGGAGAACCTGATGTACCTGAAGATTATTGAGAAGTACGTCAAAGAGATTGCCAACTGCATGGAGTTCGAGGAGACTGTTGACATATACCCCCCTCTTCTCCACCTCATGATCCTTGTATGGAAGACGTCCAAGACTTACAACACAAAGGGACGTCTATTGAACCTTATGCAAGAGATCTCCAACCTTGTGATCGAGAAGGCCAGTGCATATTGCGCTGGACAGGAGATTTGGAAGCATGTTGAGAACGAGGATACAAAGGAAGCGCAGAAACTGCTGGAACAGGCCGTCGATGTGTGCAAGAAACTCAAGACTAGCTTTATTGAATATCAGAAGATCGCTTCTACAGAGCTTCCCGACAGCGGAGAGGCGTGGGATGTTGAGCCAAGCGATGTCTTTATTCGCCTGAACACTTTCATCGAGAGATGTAAGGACGTCAATGAATTCTTGTCTGCAATGCTTTGCTTCGAGAAGCTGGAGCCCGGGCGAATTGTCTTCGGTGCCGCAAAAGGTCTCGAGCTCACCGAGCATCTTGAGAGGGTGTACGAGAGATTCAAGAAGGCTTCCGATGACTTCCAGAACGCCAAGTACGACGTGATCGATATTGACGCAGAAGAGTTTGACGACGATTTCTTTGCCTTCCGCGTCAAGATCCGACAACTTGAACGCACGCTTGCAGCCATGCTGATTGATAGTTACGATGATAACACAACCATCCTGGCACGCTTCGACTTACTCGATGCATTCCACGAAGTGATTCAGAGACCTCTGATCAAGGAGGAGCTGGAGAAGAAACAAATTGTCCTTCTACAGGAATATCGCGAAGAGATAGTGGATGTGGAGACCCGTTTTCTTAACGAGAAGGATAATCCTCAGATGGACGTGAATGCTGCTCCACTCGCAGGATCTCTCAAGTGGTGCAAGGGCCTCATGGACAGGATAGATATCGTTGCCCAGAACATCGATAAATTCACGATGGAGACAAAGACCGGCGACCTTGCGAAGGAAGTCGTCCAACTCCATAAGACAGTGGTGGAGTCGATGAAAAACTACATGAACGGGATTATTGACTCTTGGAAGGGTGACGTGAAGTCACACAGCCAAAATAAGCTCGACCAGCCGCTCCTCACTCGTGATGAGGAGACACGCACCCTCAAGGTTAACTTCGATGCCTCCCTGACACGAATGCTGAACGAGATTCGTTACATGCATCTTCTGCATCTGGATGTTCCAGATTATGCGGAGGTCATTTACGAGCAAAACGAAAAGTACCGAGAATTCAACGGCAAGCTGACATTGGTGCGCAACATGTACAACGAGATGATTACCAATTTACACGAAGTTGAGTACCCTTTGATCTCCGAGGAGATCAAAAACATCGACTCCATGCTAGAGGATGGCATTACGACGATCAACTGGAACTCCGACACCGCGCGTGAGTTTATTGACAGGAACCTGAAGAAGACGCAAGAGATCTATGACCGCGTGGTTCTCATGCACGACAACTTCAGCAAGATAAAGGACATGCTCGACAAATTCGCAGTTGTCCCACTCTTCGAGAGAAAAGCTAAGACTGTCAATTCTAAGGCACAGTCAGATATGCTACTGAATGTTGCCAGTGAAAAGGAGAAGGGTCGTCTTGTTGACCTCGATGCTAAGCAGCGAGAGTTCGCGAAGCTACTGGCAAAAACCTGCCAGACGATGGAGTGCGACAAGGGCTCCGATATCTGGAAGAACTACCTGATGTATGTGGAGGAATCGATTCTTTTCTACCTGAGTAAGAATGTGATCGTATCCATACAGAAGCTTCTCGACCAATTCGACGAGAAGAAGCTCGCAAAGGGCGAAGTGAACCCTCTTCTCTCTATTAAACTCGAGCTTTATGAGAAGGAGGTTGAGCTAAACGCTCTCTACGACGACCTGAAACACGAAGATGATCCTGAATCCAAGGACGTTTTCCAGATTGTATTAGCCTGGGCGCAAGACTTTTTCCAGGTTGGGTCTGTCATGAAGAAGTTTTCCGATCAAAAAGACTATCTTTCCAGTCTGGTCGACAATAAGACTGAAGTTGAGATCTTCCTCGATAAGAAGCGCGGTACAATTAAGACCAGCGTAAAAGCGCAGATGAAGGCTCTCAATCTTGTGATAGACAAGGTACGCGCCGAATGCACGAAGCTTCAAAAGGAATATGAGGCTTTCGAGCCGCTTTGGGGTTCCGCGCTCGAAGATGAGTTCGCGGACTTCATGAAACTCTTGATCCAGAAGAAGGAAAAGTGGACGACGGCAAATGATGGAAAAGCCATGAGCCCGATGGTGGAGAGTGAGATCGAGCTTAAGGATTTCGAGAAGAAGATTGTCAAGTATCGAAAGTACCGCGCGGATGTCGAGGCTATGCCTACTCCGGTCGAGGTTAAATGGTTGAAAATTGACTGCACACCAATAAAGAATTCGCTCGAGGATTGGGTAGCGAAACGCATTAACAACTTCACCTCCTATCTTTTCAATGAGGTCACCTTCAAGCTCAACAACGTCGAGATGCAAATGAACGAGGTGGTGAAGAAGAAAAAGAAGCCAAAAAACTGTGTTAGATTGAATCATATGTCCTTTACATTGAACGACGAAAACACACGCGCACACACATGATGCATGCATGCATACACATTATGATGGCTGTTTTAACAAATACAGGTTAACGAAGGACTGAAGGAAGTGTCGCCAGATTCTGAAAATGTATCGCAGGAGCTTAAGGACGTGCTTGGTTACATCCAAACAGTTCGCACACGAAAGCACGTAGTGAAGAATATGTTCGAGCCAATGCGGGCTACAGTAAAGCTGCTGACAAAGTATGGCCGTCCTTTCTCCGAGGAGGATAATAAAGCTCTCACCGATGCCCCACAGAAATGGGAGGCCACCTGTAACAAAGTCGATAAGGTTAGCGAGAGTATTCAGAAACTTCAGACCGCAGAAGCTGAGAGGATTAGGGCAAGAGTCCGTGACTACTTCGATACTGTCCTCTCTGTGAGGCGGGAATTCCAAAATCAGGACGCCTTCAATTTCGAAAAAGGCATTGAGGCTGCCTTCATCAGTATGGGGGATCAGTACACCGTACTGAATGAAGTCGAGACCAAGATCGACATGCTCACTAGCGAGGAAAAACTCTTTGAATGCGAGGTAAAAAGTGCTGCCTACAAGAGGAAGATTGAGTTATGCCGCAACGAGAACCGTAGCCTTAAGATTATCTGGGATATGGCTTCCCTCGTCCACTGGACCTTCACTGACTGGGAAAAGACCCTGTGGCACGATATCGATGCGGAGAAACTTGGGGAGGAATGTAAGAAGCTGCAGAAGCAGTTCCGCAAGTTCAAGAAACAGTGTGGGCAGTTCAAGGCGTACATGGGACTTGACGACAAGATTAAGAATATGATGGTCATCCTGCCGCTAATCAGCGATCTCCACTCAGAGTCAATGAAAGATCGACATTGGGATCGACTGATGAAGGAAACTAAGAAACACTTTGTCATGGGCCCCAAATTCTGCCTTAAGGACATGCTCGATCTCGAACTCCATAAGTTCCAGGAGGTGGTAGGCGACATCGTCGACGAGGCTGACAAACAGGCCAAGATCCAGGTCCAGCTGGCCAAGATCAAAGCCACCTGGGCCGATATGAAACTGGAGTTTCAAGAGCACAAGAGCGGGGTGAACATGATTCTTGCATCGGAAGATCTTACAATCGCGCTCGAGGAGAACATGGCCTCCCTACAGACCATGCAAGCACAGGGAAAGAACGTCGAGTTCTTCCGGGAGGATGTCGACTACTGGACGGACTGCCTTCGTACTGTCGAATCCGTGTTCAACGACTGGGTAGAGGTGCAGGCAAACTGGGGATCTCTCGAGACTATTTTCATTGGCTCCGAGGATATCAGGAAACAGCTGCCCCAGGACGCCGCCCGCTTTGAAGGGATTGATGCTAAGTTCCGCAAGTTAATGGGGGAGGTTGTAAAGACGCCTCTCGTGACTGATGCACTCAACGACAAGAAGCGAAAAGACCTTCTTGATGAGATGAAGAAGGGGCTCGAACAGTGTGAGAAGTCTCTTTTCGCCTACCTTGAGGTAAAGCGTATGTTTTTCCCTCGCTTCTACTTCGTTTCCAATGCTGCATTGCTTGACATCCTTTCGAATGGAGGAAATCCCCAGGCAATCCAAAAGCATTTGGGAGACTGCTTTAACAATGTGATACGGCTACAGTATAAGAAGGAAGAGAAGGCCCTCAGTACCCCTGAGCTAAAGGAGTTTGAGGAGATCCTCCGTATTGGTGGCGATCTCTGGCAACTGAATTGGAAAAAGGGAAGCGCGTCCAAGAAACTGGCGGAGAAGTATTGCGCTGGCCAGAGCGATGAGAAGCAACATGAGTGGTTCAATAAGTTGTATGAAGAGTGGAAAAAGGCACCATTCACCAAATTTGCGACAGGAATGTACTCGAAGGCCGGTAAGGAGTACATCCCATTCCACGAGCCGTATGAGTGCAAAGGTGCGGTCGAGGCCTGGCTTCGCAACCTCGTCAAACATCACAACGAGACTATGGTCAGAAAGCTTTCGATTGCCAAATTTGAGGCAGACCACTGGCACGAGAAACCGCGCCACAAATGGCTTTTTGACTTCTCCGCCCAAAACTCACTCACTGCGAGCTTCACGGTCTGGACGGAAGAAGTCGAGGCTCAGTTTGAGGCCCTCGCAGAAGGGAACGAGACTGCGATGAAAGATTACCTCAAGATGTACGACGAGCGTCTCTCGCACTTGATCGACCTGGTTCTAGGAAAGCTGAACAAGATGGAGCGTGTGAAGGTTATCACGCTCATCACCATCGACGTCCACAGTCGCGATGTTGTACAGATGCTCATCGATCGCAAGGTCCAGGACAACGAAGCCTTCGACTGGCAGTGCCAAATGCGCTACTACTGGGACAAGGAGAAGCGTGTGTGTGCGACCAAGATTATGGACTCCACCTTCCACAACTCCTTTGAGTATATTGGAAACACCGGTCGTCTTGTCATTACCCCGCTTACCGATCGTTGTTACATCACACTCTCGCAGGCGCTAACTCTCAAGATGGGAGGTGCTCCTGCAGGACCGGCTGGAACAGGAAAAACCGAGACCGTTAAGGATCTTGGACGTGGTGTGGGAATCCCCGTGTACGTTTTCAACTGCTCGGAGCAGATGAACGTCGAGTCGATGTCTGCAATCTACAAAGGCCTTTCGCAGGTCGGAGCTTGGGGTTGCTTCGACGAGTTCAACCGTATCCGTATCGAGGTCCTTTCCGTCGTCGCAACGCAGGTGACGTGCGTGCTTAACGCTCTTAAGACCAATGCAGAAACGTTTGATTTGATGGGAGACTCCCTGAAGCTGATCCCCACCGTCGGTATGTTCATCACGATGAACCCCGGTTACGCTGGGCGTACTGAGTTGCCTGAGAACCTTAAGGCGCTCTTCCGTCCATGTGCGATGGTTGTGCCCGATACTCGTTTGATTTGCGAGAATATGCTCATGTCTGAAGGTTTCCGAGGCGCCCGTGTGCTCGCATACAAATTCACAACTCTGTACAACCTCTCCAAGGAGCTTCTTTCGCAGCAGAGGTTCTATGACTGGGGTTTGCGTGCGACCAAGGCTGTCCTGCGCGTAGCCGGTGGCCTCAAACGTGCTGCTCCGCCAGGGACGGAGGAGGACATTGTCCTCATGCGCGCGCTGCGTGACTTCAACTTGCCGAAGCTCGTGCAGGAGGATAAGGCGATCTTCCGACAGCTCTGTTCCGACTTGTTCCCTGGACGATCCAACGTCAAGCGTATTATGGACGAAGATCTCGTGAATGCCTGTAAAGTAGCTGCTGTGCAGATGAAGCTGCAGCCAGAGACCGGCTTCCTTGACAAGGTCGTCGAGATGCAGGAGCTTTTCAACATTCGTCACTCCGTGTTCATCATCGGACCTGCGTCCGCCGGTAAAACCAAGATCTGGAACTGTCTCGCTGAAGCCAACAAGGTTCTGGGCGGTCAGGTAGTCTTCATGCCGCTAAACCCGAAGGCTGTTCGCAACAATGACCTCTATGGTTACCTCACCAAGACTGAGTGGCATGACGGTATCCTTTCTACGATCATGCGTGATATGGCGCGAAACAACCCACCATACAAGGAGGAGCAGAATGTTAAGTGGATCGTCCTCGACGGAGACGTTGATGCCGAATGGATTGAGTCGCTGAACACAGTCATGGACGACAACAAGGTCTTGACGCTCGTATCGAACGAGCGTATCCCTCTCTCAGATGCAATGAGAATGCTTTTTGAAGTCGCGAACTTGAATCATGCGACCCCGGCGACCGTCTCGCGGGCTGGTATTCTGTACGTTAACCCCGGGGATGTTGGTGCGAAGCCTTTCCTCGACAGTTGGCTGCAGCAGCAAGTCTTCGCGCCTACCGGCAAGAAGGATGACAAGCTCCGATCTCACCTGAGTGGACTGTTCAACAAGTACTGCTCTTTTGACGATCTATATGAGATCCGTAGGGAGACGGACCCTGTGGTTCCCGTCGGTGAAATCACCAAGATGAAATCATTGTGCTACCTGATGGAAGGTCTCCTCGATGAGATGAACAAGACGTTCCTGAAAGGCATGAACAAGGTTCAGCTTGAGGAAGCTGGAACCTTGCTACATAATCCCGATGTCGTAACCTATCTGGAGGCCGCCTTTGCTTACGCAGCGGTCTGGTCTCTTGGAGGTATGAACATCAACGAGAAGAATAACGACAGTCGCAGGCGATTCAACTCCTGGTGGAAGGTTAAGCACAAGAAGGACGTCGAGTACAAGTCTTCCGATCCTAAGAAACCCTTCGACGTGTTCTCATTCTTCCCTGACCAGAAGGGCCTGATGAAGGAGTGGGACAGCGTAGTGCCTGATTACAAGGCAGGGGCTAACGCCAGACTGGTGACACAAGTCTTCGTTCCAACTGACGAGACGCTTCGCGTGACAAGAATCGTGGATCTTTTGTGTAAGACTGCCTACACCCCTGGCGCCCAACCAAACCGACCTGGAAGAGAGCAATGCTGGGGTGTAATGCTTGTTGGTGGTGCCGGAACCGGGAAGACAGCCATGTTGGAGAACTATCTCCGCAACGAGACTGATGAAAAGACCGTGTATAAGACCATCAATCTCAACTTCTACACTGATGCGCCCGCCCTCAAGGACATTCTTGAATCTGCTATCACAAAGCGGCAGGGCCGCACCTTCGGACCTCCCGTCCCCAAGAGACTGATCTACTACATCGACGACATCAACATGCAGGAAGTCGACAAGTACGACACGCAGTCTACAAGCGAGTTGATCCGTCAGCACATGGACTATGGGGTTTGGTACGATACCAAAGCACTCGACCAGAAGACGATAGTGGATACTTCCTATGTGTCCTCGATGAACCCCAAGGCTGGTTCCTTCACCATCAATCCTCGACTTCAATCACACTTCACCACGATCGGCTGCATGATGCCCTCCAAGGCCACGCTCACGGGCATCTTCAAGCAGATTCTTACCTTCCACATGAGGGAGTTCAAGGAGGAGGTGCGAAATATGGGCGAGCGTATGGTCGACGCGTGCATCGACATTCACTCGCGTGTGACGGATAAGTTCCTTCCGTCTTCCGTGAAGTTCCACTACCTCTTCAACATGCGCGAACTCGGAAAGCTTTTCCAGGGTGTCTGCCGCTCGGAGAAGACTAAGTCCACTCCTACGTTCATGTTACACCTGTTCGAGCACGAATGCATGCGTGTTTATCACGATCGCCTTTTAAGCAAGGAAGATATAGTTTCTTTCAACAAAGAGATTGCCAACATCAAGAACAAATACTTCGTTGAAGAGGTTCGTGCGGCCAAGGAAGCTGATAAGGCTGCGGAGGAAAAGGCTGCTGCTGCTGCGGGTGGAGACGGCAAAGCTGTAGTCAAAAGGGAAGATGAACCGGTTATCTTCACCACTTTCGAGCAGGGCGGTGGAACTCTTTACCTGAGGAGCCCGGGCATGTCCCAGCTTCGCCTAGTCTTAGATAGCAAGTTGGAAGAGTACAACGAAGAGAATGCAGCCATGGATCTCGTCCTCTTCGGTATGGCTATGGAGCATGTAACACGTATCGTGCGAATTGTCGAACAGGATCGGGGAAATGCATTGCTGGTTGGTGTCGGTGGTAGCGGTAAGCAGTCTCTTTCCCGCCTGGCCTCGAAGGGGATCTGCGGATACGAGGTGTTCCAGATTAAGGTCACGCAAACTTACCGCGAAGCAGATCTCAAAACCGACCTGCAGACGCTTTACAAGAAAACTGGAGAGAAGAACCAACAGGTCTCATTTTTACTCACTGACGCTCAAATCGTCGATGACAAGTGGCTCGTGTACATCAACGATACTCTTTCTTCGGGTTACGTGCCTGACCTTTTCCCTCCAGAGGATCTCGAGGGAATATGTGGCAGCCTGCGCTCGGCAGCAAAGGCAGAAGGTTACGCAGACGATCCTACAGCACTCATGGACTTCTTTATCTCCCGTGTCAGAAAGAACCTGCACATTATCCTCTGTTTCTCGCCTGTCGGAGATGTTATGCGCCAACGCTGCCGCAAGTTCCCCGGTTTGATCAACTGTACCGAAATCGACTGGTTCCATCCTTGGCCTAGGGATGCGCTCCAGTCAGTCTCTGAGCGTTTCATCGCCAACATGCCTGTGTTTGAAGCCCGCCCAGAGCTTCTACCTAAGGTCTCGAGCCACATGGCCGAGGTCCACTTGTCGGTCGAGAAGGCCTCCGACAGGTATCTCAAGCAGGAGAAGCGCTACTTCTACACAACTCCTAAAAGCTTTCTCGAGCTCATCGCTTTCTACAAAGCCCTTTACAAGAAAAGTAAGACTGAGATTGACAAGTCGATCGAGCGCCTTGAGAAAGGTATCAACGTCCTAGCCAACACGGGTGCCAAGGTTGCCGAGTTGCAGCAGGACCTCAAGAGGACTATGGTGATCGTTGAGGAGAAGAAGGTAGCAGCTGCCATAGCGATTAAAGACGCCAACGAGAAGAAGGACGTCGTAGAACGCGAGCAAGCTATTGCCGACAAGGAGGCAGGAAAGGCAAAAGTGATAGAGGACGAGGCGAAAGCATTCGAAGCACAGTGTCAAGACGACCTCAATAAGGTGAAGCCGATTCTCGAGGCCGCGACGAAAGCAGTGGACTGTCTTGAGGTGAAGCAGATCCAGACGTTTAAGTCGTTTACTAACCCTCCATCGGGGACTCCTCTCGTCACCGATGCCGTCGCTCACCTACTGGGAAAAGATGGAAAGCCTTGGTCACCGGGGTGGAAGAGCGGTAAAAAGCTTCTCGGAAACCCAGGTGCGCTGATCGAAGAGCTCAAGAACTTCGACGGACGTTCCATCCCAGAGGACCGTGTCGCTAAGGCGGACAAACTCATTGCGAAAGAAGTTTTCACGGTCGAGACTATGATGAACAAATCCGAGGCCGCTGCAAATCTCTGTGGATGGGTGATCAACATCGTACGATTCTACAAGGTCTACAAGGATGTTGCTCCAAAGATGAAGGCCCTTGAAGAAGCTCAAGCTAGAGCTAAGGCAGCTGCTGACCAGGTTGCAGAGTTGAACGCCAAGGTCGCCGCCCTCAAGGCCGCCCTTGATGCTGCTGTTAAGGCGAAGGAGGACGCTGAGAGTGAGAAAGCCGCGGTCGAGGCTCAGGCTAAGCGATGCCAGGATAAGCTCGCGACCGCTGATCGTCTCGTAGGAGGTCTCGCAGGAGAGAAAATCCGTTGGGGACAAACCGTGCAGGAATATAAGAAACAAGCCGACACCATGATCGGTGACGTTATGTTGTCCGCTGCGTTCGTATCGTACATCGGGGCTTTCAACGCCGAGTTTCGCTCGCATCTATGGAATAAAACTTGGATGAAGGATCTCGAAAAGAAACAGATACCTATGCGTGATGAACTTGACCCCCTCAAGATGCTTGCCAACGATTCGCAGTTTGCACAGTGGCAGAACGAGGGCCTTGCCGCCGACCGTAACTCCTTCGAGAACGCAGCAATCATCTGCCAGTGTAAGCGCTGGCCACTGATGATTGATCCACAGCTTCAGGGAGCAAAGTGGATCGAAAACCATTATCCAGAGATGAAGAAGATTACGATGAACACCAAGAACTGGATGCGAACCGTCAAGAATGGAGTACAATACGGCTACACCGTGTACTTGCACTCGATCCTCGAGAATCTTGATGCGTCGCTCGACCCTGTTGTCGCGCAGCAGATCGTCAAGGGCCGAGGTGGCAAGACCGCCCAAATCAACTTGGGCGAGATGGTCGATTACGACCTCAATTTCAAGCTCGTGATCCAGACGAAGCTGCCCAATCCGCATTACAAGCCTGAGATTGCTGCACAGACAACTCTGATCAACTTTATGGTCACTGAGACTGGTCTTGAAGATCAGCTCCTTGCCCTTGTCGTAAACAAGGAGCGACCTGATCTTGAGGAAAAGAAGAAAGGCCTTGTGCGAGCGATCAACGAGTACAACATCGAGCTCGCGCAGCTCGAGGACAAGTTGCTCGCTATGCTTAACGCTGCAGATCCCGCTACAATCCTCGACAACATCGAGCTCATCGACGGTCTGGAGCTCACCAAGCAGAAATCCGTCGAGGTTGCGAACAAGGTCTCAGAGGCCAAGGAGGCCGAGGTCCTCATCAACGAGGCGAGAAACAAGTACCGACCCGTTGCTCAAGAAGCTTCGTGGATTTACTTCCTTCTTATGCAGCTTTGGACCATTGATCACATGTATCAATACTCGTTGCAAGCGTTCACAACCTTCTTCTTCAAGGCGATTGACCGCGCTGATAAGCCCAAAGACCCCAACGATGTCACGTTCCGAGTGGCAGCGCTCAAGAAGACGATCCGAATTACGATCTTCCGCTGGGTGAACCGTGGAACCTTCTCCAGGCACAAGCTGATCCTCGTTGCTCAGCTGCTCTTTAAGCTTATGCGCCGACGCTCACCTGACCTCAAGGTGCAGTTCAACCTGTCCTACTTTAACTTCCTCCTGCAAGGGCCGAAGAAGATGGGTGAGGAGCAGCCAGCATCAATCTCTTGGCTTCCTGAAAATGCCTGGGCTTGTCTGAACGCTCTAGCCGAGCTCAAGGGTTTCGAATCTATTGCTTCGGATGTTCTTGCGTCACCAAACCGATTTAAGGAATGGTACAACAAGCCGCGACCTGAGGTGCTGCCCCTGCCATCTAATTGGAGGAAGCTCATCCAGCAAGACTTCTTCATGCATATGCTTGTTGTGCGAGCTATTCGACCCGACCGCCTCACGGCCTCGATGAACCTCTATGCCGAGAAGACCCTTCCAGATGGACGCGACTACGTACAGTGTGATGCCGGAGTGTCCTTCACAGAAATTCTGAAGCGCTCGCTCGACGACTCTGCGGTTACGACGCCTATCTTCTTCATCCTATCTCCGGGGGCCGATCCTGTTGTGAACCTGCAGGATATTGGAACCAAGCGTGGTTACTTCCCGAAGAAATGGCATCGAGTAGCTCTCGGGGAGGGACAAGACGTGGTGGCCATGCGCAAGCTTGCAATCGGTGTGAAGGAAGGTCACTGGGTCATTTTGGAGAACATCCACTTGATGCCTTCTTGGACTGGCGAACTCGAGAAGCAGCTGAATGACTACACGTCATCCAATGCCTACCATCCTGACTTTAGGCTCTTCCTCTCCGCTGAGCCTAGCAAGCAGATCCCTATCGGGCTTCTTGAGCGATCGATTAAGCTTACCAACGAGCCTCCTCAAGGTCTCGTTCAAAACCTGAAGAGGGCATTTGCCACGTTCGAAAAGGAGGAGTTTGAATACAAGGACGGCAAGGTCAAGATGATATTATTCGCGCTTTGCCACTATCACGCTGTGATCATAGAGCGCTGCAAGTTCGGTCCAAAGGGTTGGAACAGGAGCTACCCCTTCAACACCGGAGACCTCGAAAACTCTGGCCAAGTCCTCAGTAACTATCTCGAGCGTGGCAGCGGTGGCGACAAGATCCCATGGTCTGACCTACGTTACATCTTCGGAGAGATTCTGTATGGAGGCCACATTACCGATGATTGGGACCGAAGGCTTAATATGACATACATGCGCTTCTACTTCAAGCAGGAGCTGCTCGATGGTATGGAGCTGTTCCCTTTCAGTGAGAGCTATCCTGAAGAGAAATTCCCATCTCCTGAACCCCTCCCTTACGACGAATACTTCGCTTATATCGACGAGTACCTCCAGGTTGAGTCGCCAGTGGCGTTCGGGATGCATCCCAACGCCGAGATTGCTGTGCGTACACTGGAGGGTGTCAACTTGTTCTCTGTGGTACAGGAACTGCAACCACGTGGTCAAAACGACGACGATGAGAGTGGAGGTGGCGCCGAGAGCAAAGAGGACGAAAACCCCGTAAGAACCCTGCTCAACGGTATCCTAGAGAAAGTCAAGCCCATCCAATATGACACTGAGGATATTAGTACGCGTATCGGCGCTGAGGAGCGTGGCCCTTATCAGAACGTGTTCCTTCAAGAGTGTGACCGAATGAACCTTCTGCGCGATGAGATGAAGAACTCGCTCGAGGAGCTTGAACTCGGAATGAAGGGAGAACTCCAGATGTCCCTCCGTATGGAGAACCTCGCCGCCTCGCTAGAGCTCAACCGTGTGCCCGACAATTGGGCAGCCAAAGCTTACCCTTCGCTACGCAATCTGGCCGACTGGCTTGAAAACTTGTTAGAAAGGGCAGAGCAGCTTTCACGGTGGACTGAGGAGCCTACGAGCATCCCAGTGGTCGTTGATCTGAGCTTGTGCTTCAACCCGCAGTCTTTCCTCACATCCATCATGCAGGTCACTGCGCAGACCCAACAGAAGGAGCTCGACAAGCTCACTATCATGACCGACGTCACTAGGAAACAGCCTGAGGAGATTGAGACAGCAGTACGTGACGGAGCATATGTCACCGGCCTATGGCTCGAGGCTGCGCGGTGGGATTCGAAGCAAAGCTGCTTGGAAGAATGCCTGCCGCGTGTTCTCTTTGACAGGATGCCCGTGATTGTCTGCAGGGCTATCTTGAGAGAAAAGCTGGAGACTAATGGCGTCTACACGTGCCCATGCTACAAGACAACGTTCAGAGGCCCCACGTACGTTTTTGACGCGACGCTAAGGACTAAATACCACCCAGATAAATGGACATTGTCGGGAGTGGTTATGCTCCTGGAAGTTCCGATGTAAAGCGGGGAATAAAAACCGAAATGAAATAAAGATCTTGCCTTAGTTTAGTTTCACTATGATCTTTTATATACTTGTCCGATAATAGTAAGTTCCATAGGAAGATGCGACGTCATAGCATTTTATTTAGTTAATGCCAACTTGCCTAAATTAGATTCACTCAGAAACTTGCTAGTTCATCAAGCCGAACTAGATCCACTCATGTTGTAGCATGTCTCATCTACACGCCAGCCGCTTCATGTAGTATGTGCATGATCATGTCAGCACTGCACAAATGAAGCATGGGCAACAATGGCGCAACGGCGAATGCGCAAGCGCTACATTTGCGCTGCCTTCGCTAGTTAGCTAGCTAGCTAGCTAGCATGTCATTGCAAACGTGTCGCTGCTCGTCGTCAAACCGATGGCGCGACAGCCGCCTGCTTGCGCACGTCGGCACACCATGTCGGCACACCATGTCGTCATGCATGTGCGTGCGATACACGAGTCGCATGTCGCATGTCGCCTAGCTGTGTCTGTCCACACGATCGCGATGTCCCCCCTGTGCAATGATGTGCATGAGCGAGGTGTGATGCGATGCGTAGCCAAACTGCAGCGCAACGGCTAGCTAGACGAGCGTACGCGCTGCAGAGGTTTGTCTGCTAGCTAGCTAGCTAGCGGTGCTCGCATCACGCATGCACCTTCTGGCATTCTGACATTGCACGTTGCGTTGCAAAGCTGCATGCATGTCTGCAATCGCAGGCAGTGCATGCTTGTGGCAGCAGCAGCAACGCCAGCGGGCGTTTGGAGGCTGCGACAAGCAGTGAGCAACAGGCTGCCAGTGCAGGCGAGTTCTGTGCCTGCGACAAGGGCAGCACAGCGCTGCAGCTGCTTTGTGTCAGCAAAGGAAGCGGGCGCATCTTCCTTCCTTTCTGCAGCATGATGTCGTGCACGCAGTTCAGGTGTTTTCTCCTGATTGACTTGACGATGCCTGACTTTTGCTGCGCATGCACGACCTCCTCACACTTTGCATCAGCTTTATAATTGGTTACATTTTATTAGACAAATATGCATAAATATAAACTTCATGTATATATATATATATATATATATATATATATATACACACATACATATGCATATTTATACACATACTGTCGATCTATAGTCTATATATTTCATTCAAATAATAGCATAGCTTAAAATATGCCTATATTGGTATTCAGCAGCTATACTACATACGCTTCCGATCCTTTTCGAAGCTCAAGATTAATCACACAACTATTCATTCTCACTCATTACTTTAAGAAACCGCTTAGAGGCAGCTCGAAACCTAATCTCTAATTCCCGTAGGTGCTCCACTTCGCGCTTCAAGCTTATTCTCGTAGTCTTTGCAGTGATACATGTCTTGAAGTTTATGTAACATGCCGTGAGATGTATGTAAGTAGGTATCCATCGATAGGAGCTCACTGTGATCCAACTGTATAGGTAGTGAGGGATGTAGCGATGAAGTTTTGGAAGTCTCAAGTTTGGGTTCTTGACGACCAGTGCCAGCTTTTTAGAATCGTAAGTTGCATATGCGCTACTGATCAAATTGACAATTATGTTTACCATACTGCTGATATACTTATTCCACTCGGTAGATATGATCCTGTCAAAATACTGGGCAAGACTGGAGATTCTCAATTTGATGATTTCCATCTTCAGCACAGTGCTAAATATCGAGTGCTTATGGCGTAGACGAGAAAGTCTATCGATATCCTGATCCTTGCTCTTTGTTACCGGCGCCTCCACCGCCCCAACATTTTCATTTGGGGGGCTTTTTGCATCCTCATTATTGATATCATCGCGTTTTTCTCCTAACGCTTGATTCTTGGCGACTCGCAGCTCAACATCGTGAATTTGTCTCTCCAAATCAGCAACTCTGCCTTCAATATCCAGCCTCTCACCTCGCGCAATATCCTCAGGCCGTTCTAGGGGGGAACTTCGGAGAGCCTGGTACACGCCTTCAAAGCGTTATGATTGTATTTATAATGCCAATATAAAGTCAGATCGTTATCCAGATCGTTATCAACAGGCAGAAAGGACGAAAGGGATACAGAGGATTTTGATATTAGTAATTAAATGAAAGATGCACGAAAGTTAGGATTCATATGCGCAAAGTTAGACACAAGCTGAACCTCCATGTTGAAGAATAGAGCGCCAGAGATGCTGCCCAATTGCAGCAACGATTCTCGAAGTAACATAAATAAATGCTTGCATTTGGTATCGTTCTTGTTTTTTTCGGTACTCAAGCATACGAGCTGACTCCAAAATCTGTTCTTGCGCTTTGGAGCGCCGTCTGAGGATAAACTTTTTTAAGAACTGCAGTAGGGCATAAGGTCTCGATCTTCTTGGTCTTCTTACCCCATTCCGGTTAATAGTCTCCAGATCTGAATCGTATTGCTCTTCCAGTTCTGCGATCTTTGAAACAAGCTCATCCAGTACAGTGTTTGCGTTATAATAATTCGTAATCTGACGGCTGTGATTCCAAGCGACGAGGAGATTCACAGCTAGGTTCTTGAGGACTATGATCATGGTAGTCGAATCGAGACCGAAGATGCTACTCAGAAACTCGACGACCTTTCCCCTTCGTTTACGTCCCATCACGGATGCAAGATTGGGGTCAGGGTTCCTGCATCAATGAACATATCTTGAATTGCAGCTCGTGAATATGGTTTATCGATAGGTTGGTGCAGCAACGGCGAATGAGCTTTGAGATAACATGGAAGCTTTCCAAGCATACAAGTTTTCATCGCTCGCGCTCTCAAGAAAGAGATTAGACAAACATATTTCTTGGATTCACCTGGTCATCGCCGATACTTTTTCCATCAACTCGTTCTCGTCAGTACCCCCCTTCTCTGGGACTTCGGAAGCCCCCATTTCCTCCATGATGCTCTGAGTCTGCCCTAGGCTAATATTATGTCCATCCATTTTAAGCTTCAAAATACGTACATTTTTTTGGGATATTTTGGGTATATTTTACTAATAGACAATCATTTCCAGGTCAAGAGAACTGATGTAATATCACTGTATTGACTTCCGAACAGAACATTGCTTGGTTTACTCACGATGGAAAAGCAACAGGAATATACCTTGTTGTTGTTGTTGTTGTTGTTGTTGTTGCTGCTGCTGTTCCTCATCAAGTATTGTTAACTCACATCGATATCCTTAAGCTTTTGACGGGAATAATAGTCTCATCAACGCCGCGACGGAGTCACGAGTCACGATGCTTCCAGGAACTCTATTTTATAGTGAGACAAGCAAATTCGAATGATTCATGTCAACAAAGCAGGAGCTATGAAAGAAAATTGAAGCTACACTTAATTTTGGCTAAAAACATGCGTTGTGGTTTAGCTAATTAGTTCAAGTTCACACCGCTGAGAAAGAATCCATTTTACACGCTCGGCATTTCAAACCAAAATGGACAAAAAGCTAGTGTGCTTCTATCAAAAATATAGAGGGAAAATAGATTAAGACTTCCACTATTGTAGTTTTCGCACGAAAAGTTGAAGAGCTTCTCAGCTCCGTGGTGCCTCGCCAGCAGCTAAGCCCTTGCTTGCTGCACAAAAATACGAGGGAAAGGATTCTTGAATGGATTATTATAAAAATTAGGTGATATTTATATTATAAGACATGAATATTTCTTTGTCGTCTTCTATTTTTATAACACTTGTTGTGACCGAAGAATTGTCTATCGAGACTGATGAGTCTGATTATAAACCAGCAGTCATTCATTTGCATCCCCTCCCCGCCTGGTAATTCAACTCCCAAACTTTGCATATATTTTAGGCTTTTTAGAGAATCGTCGTCAATGTGGTCACATTCATCATACAACTCGAGATAGTTACAACGTATCCAATCTTTCTTCTAGTTTTGGACGCGCTGAAAGAATGTTTTTCCCTACCCCTGAGCAATTAAGTACCTTGTGAGAGGACATGTAGATCCACATGGTTGTAACTATGAACCTACATTGTGGTAATCATGTACTGCAAGCGTTACAAGTACTGCAAGTAAAAATGTGTGATAAAGGTACATTTGAGTGTAAGAGGGACTGCAAATCAAGAGAACAAGACCGATCAGAGGTTTCTTTAGTTCAAAATGATTTTTCTGAAAGTTAATTTATCCCTGGATACAAATTACAGTTGTTAGCATAGTGTTTAGGAAGTTGCGGCCCAATTGCATGTTACATATACGAAGTTGAGGTTAAGGATAGGGGTGACGCATTTTTAACACCCAAGTTTCAATTACCTCCTTAGGAATATCGGGTGACGATCTCAAATTCAGTGGCCATGGAAGTGGAAAATATGCCTAAAGGCAAGAATGAACCATAAAATAATGCAAACGTAATGCTTTATAAAGGTTGGAAATAACTGTCTCTTTTCTGCCATGCCAGATAATGCGGGAGCTTCAAACATGGAGGTAGAGAATGGCAATCAGGTACTTAGTTGAATAAGAACGAGATTCATTATTATGAAGTAGTGAGAAGGAGGTTAAAAATATGAGACTGGTTTGGGTTTATAATAGGAACAAGTGGCAGCCGCAGCTGCAACCGGCGAAGGAGAGGTCTTAATTGTAACTTGTTTGAACGACCTACAATCTAATTTATTTTTTTGGGTAATGCTGCAGAACAATGACGAGCTTCTTGTTGCCGTGTTGATTGACGAGCTCCAAAACGACGACATGCAGATTAGATTGAATTCGATGAAGTAAGAAATTCATTTCCGATCGTGTGGTTAATTGCTTGGTATCATGATGACAATATTTCTTTTTAGAAAATTAACCACAATCGCCAAGGCGTTGGGCCCTGAACGAACTATTCGGGAACTCGTGCCATATCTCAGTGAATTTGTAGATGATGAGGTATTAGCGCTACTTGAAGCATAATGTTTCATAAGATTGGAACGAACGATGACTTGTAATAATCGTATTTTAGGACGACATTCTTGTAGTCCTTTCTGAGCAGCTAGGCGACTTACCGGATTGCGTAGGTAGTAGCAGGCACCTGGAAAACCATACTCTCGCCTAATCATGCAATAAATAATCTAGGAGGATCGGAGAATGCTCACGTACTCTTGGTACCTCTCGAGACCCTTTCAGGGATCGAAGAGGCTGTCGTAAGAGATAGAGCAGTGGAATCTATGAAAAAAATAGTTAAAGTTCTTAATAAGTCTCAACTTGAAACACATATGGTAAGTTTGCGCATCTTCTTTTGCATTGTTTTCGACGACTTGGGTGGCTGGAATTAGAACATGCTTCTCTCTTCAGGCGCCTCTTGTGAAACGACTAGCAACAGGGAAGTGGTTTACATCACGAGTTTCATCTAGCAGCCTCTTCGAGATTGTTTACTCGAGTTTAGCACAGAAGGATCAGGTCAGTGTGTGTGTGTGTGTGTGTGTGTGTGGGTGTGGGTGAGTGGGTGGACGTAAATGTAGAGAAAGAGAGGGGGAAGGAGAGAATACGCAAAGAAAGCGTGTGAACCTTCGTGAATTTCCATTTTCTTCAGGATGAAATGAGGCAGCTTTTTGTCAAGTTATGTGAAGATGATACTCCTATGGTGAGGCGAGCTGCTTGTCAGCAGCTCGGAAAATTTGCAAGGTGCCGTTGCTTTTTGATATTAGAGATTATCAATAGTCGGAGATTGCTTAAATTGGTGTGTTTCTCAGTGTGATAGATTACAAGCACGTGATGAGCGAAATAGTACCATCTATGTCGAAATTGACCAAGGTCAGAGACAAAATTCTTAAGTGATGCAAATGTTTGTCGAAGGTATGCACTCTAAACGAATATCTTTCAGGATGCACAAGACTCTGTCCGTCTTCGCACAGTAGAAAATTGTGTAATGGTGGCAAATTTGCTTAAACCAGAGGATAGGGAAGCGAAGGTATTGCGGATTAGCTGCAGCTGCGTAAATGGTGATTCCTCGTCATATTATTTTAAGACTTTGGCTCTATTTGCAGATTCTCCCTGCGATTTATGCACTCTGCAAAGACAAAAGTTGGCGCGTCCGATATATGGTTGCGGATAAATTTCCTTCCCTGACTGAAGCGGTAAGCGACAACGATAATCTGGTCAACAAAGAAAGATTCTTCAAAATAGTAATGGTTGTCTTGAGGTCCCTATTAAGTCTCTTCTTTTTCTGTGCTGACTACTGCACCAGGCTGGAGAAGAGAAAAAAAATCGGCATGAAATGATCAATATTTTCGTGCAGCTCCTACAGGTAGCCTGGCTAAAATTCGTAATGTAGTGTCCATCTTTTATGATTTCATTATTCTCATAGTCTTCAAATTCACAAATCATTTAGGATGGAGAAGCGGAAGTTCGCACTGCTGCTGCTCAGAAGGTAAATAAAGAAAACCCGCCCTTAGGATACCATCTCACACACCCCATGCAGATAATCTGACATGACACTCATGCTCTCTGTTTCTGTCGTTACAGATTGCAGAAGTTGCTCAGCTTGCTGGAGAGAAACTTACAACTGATAAACTAATGAGGCCCATTGAGGTCAAATTCAGTATAAAATATGAGAGAAACTAGAATCATTTGTGACTGTTCCATATACGCATTCTCGCGGACCAAATTATGAACTCGTGCTAACTGCATCAAATTATTGAATTAAATTTTGTCGCAAGCTCAAGCCTTTTTAATTATCGGTTGCAGGCGTTAGCTAAAGATGAATCCCAGTACACGCGGGCGGCATTGGCTTCAGTGATTATGAGCCTGGCAAATTGTGCGCCGAAACAAGTGGTCTTAGAGCAACTGCTACCGCAATTCCTTCAGCTGTTAAAAGATGAAGATCCTGAAGTTAGACTCAAGATCATTTCGAAGGTCTCTAGCTTTCCTTTTCTTCTGCCATAGAATATATTGATCACCCTTACCTAATTATTGTATCCCGTCCCTTTCCATTGGCATCATAGCTTGAGTCCGTAAATAACGTGATCGGTGTGGAGTTACTAGCTCAGTCGTTACTACCGGCTGTGGACGATCTTGCTAGAGATAAGGTCGCTAGTACACAATCTTATCTCTTCTCTTAGATGGAATCTATGTTTTTGGTCATATTATAAAAAAATATCGTTTTTTTGTCACCAGTGTTAACTTCCCTCCAATCCTATTAATTTTATAGAAATGGAGAATCCGCTTGGCTATCCTTAAGTATGTGCCTCTCCTCGGTCGAAAGTTGGGAGCTTCGATGTTCGAAAAGCATCTCTGGTAACTAATAACATAAAAAAATATAAGTGTTCTTTCTCTAAATTTCGGATGGAATTTAAAGAGATTATTCTATTGGGGAGCAAGAAAACAAGCCGAAGTTGTCGGCTACTAATTTCATTCACAACCCCGACACCCCCTCCTCCGTCTAATTTCCGTCTAATAACCGCCTCTATATTTCTCACAGCAAGCAGTGCGTAGATTGGCTGAAGGATTCCGTATGGAAGATCAGAATGGTCGCTGCAGAGGTATATAAAATTTAAAATTAAGACATAATCAATGAGCGATAACATCATTATAAATTATGACGATTTGCAGAGGTTGAAATGTTATTCGAAATGCTTCTTTATTTCGCGTATACTAGGAATATTGTCTCGTTCTGTCTCCGTCGTCACAATCAACTTTATTTGAATGATCTCAGAATCTAAAAGAAGTTGCGGAGATCTTCGAGGCAAAATGGACTTACACAAACCTCGTACCGGAGGTGAAAGCACTGAGCGAACATAAGAAACCAAGCTACAGGATGTCAGCTGTTTACGCAATCAACGTAAGGAAGATTGAATCTTTGTCGTTCGTCATCGTCATTATCTCCACGATCTTAATTCATTTCTGTACGTACATATAAAAACAAAATTTCCTCTTCTTCAAATGCATATGCGCGTAAATCTTTTACATTCATCAAACTTTCATTTCTAATTGCTTGGTGTGGTCAGTATCTGGCACAGGCTATGGGGAACGATGGGGTCGTAAAAGAACTCATGCCACTCATAGATACTCTCTCAAAAGACAAGGTGGTTTAAATATGCGACAACAACAACAATGATGATGATAATGATGAGTACTGCATACGGATTATCATCACGTCCTCTTCATGCGCTACTGGTTTATAAAGAATAAACCACCACGCCATTCTCATCTCTTTCCCTTCAGGTTGCAAATATAAGGTTTACTTTGGCAAAGAAACTTTCACACATAGCAAAATTTATGGGAAAATCGGCTGTGGATGACCAGGTATTATTAAGTAAGCGAACGCAAAACTGTTGCCCAATTTTGCAATTCTACATGATCCCACCATCATTGGCAAAAGCTGCTTTTCCTCATCAAATTCGTTATTTACGATAGATAAAGCCAATACTTTCGAAAATGGCTGAAGACTCGGACAAGGTGATAATTTGACGTCATTTTTTTTTTCTTCATCCATTTCCTTGCACAACAAATCATAATGACATATTTTGGACAGGACGTTGTGTACTTCGCACAGGAATCGTATGCTAACATTCTCAATCCGCCAAAAGAGGTCAACGAGGAGAAGAAACAGTCTTAAAATGAGTTGTTTAATATCGTCGTGGAGCCCATTTTGTTATGAATTATAATGAACATGTGATTACCCGTTTCTTGATGTAAATTTAGACGTTTGCATGTAACGAAAGGAAATGCAACCTCCAATTTCGAGAAATAAACACTGATGTTTAAGCCAACTATGATACATTAAATCGCATGTTATTGTGCACCAGTCTACATTTTTTTGCAAGCGATCTAGCGATGCGCGCGCATGCTAGCATGGCTCATCGTATTTGTTGAATGCATATTATCTAGATTTTGTCTAGATGCGATAGCGCCGCACTACATCGCATGTACTGTATTCATATCTAGAAGAAAGACAGTCTAGCAGTGTTATCAGATGCAAAATCAACGCTACTAAGGTAGAACGTGCACAGTGCATGCTAGCGCACACGCCAACAACAATGCAATGTGCATCTAGATAAAGCAAAATGCTGCGCTATGTCGTGTGACAGGCGCTTAGCATCTACTAAACTAGCTAGCTAGCTCTACAGCTAGCACAAAACAAGAAAAGCTTAATAAGTCACGAAACTTCGCTATGCTATGTTTATCGGCATTTAAAGCACAAACCATTAGCGTTGCTATGACTCAGCTAGTCTAGCTAGCTAGGTGCTTACATGCACGCGCATGGCCGCACGACCACGATGCCAGGATGGCGATTGTCCGATGGCCCTCTAGCCATGCTAGCATACTGTAATCTGCTCACATGGTGCTCTGTAGCTGTCTATAGCTGTGCAGCTGGCGACGTGGTGATATTACAAAATAAATTAGCTAGCTCCAGAGCTATGCTAGCGCGCGGTAGCACTAGCTGCTAGAGCATGCAGCACTAGAGCAGCGCGACTATACTGGTATATATGGCACTCACTAATTATGAACGCATGCACATCGCTCTTATGAAGAGTTGATTGCCTGCGTATAATTACCGCAATGAGGACATTTTCAGGTTACATGAAGCAAAGCAGCTACATCGCTTGCAGCCACACGCCGCATAGATAATTACCTAGTGCTGAAGCGTGTACATCGTAAGGCCACGTTCTGAATACATAGCTCGTCATGCATATAATAATAGATAATTATGTCATATAAGCAAAAAACCTAATTAAATTATGATGGTGCTTGCTTCTGGTTGCGATTTAAGAAAGCCTCTAAATTCACTTCGCAGGCTCCTCTCAAAACGAAGTAATCAGTATCCTTACAGTGATCTTCGACAAAGGCTTTGATTGCATCGTGGAAGTAAACCGTACGGCTCGGAGGGGACCAAGATCCTTTTTTCTCCTTCTCTGCCTTAGCTTTTGCTTGCTTCGTGCATCCATCAAAGAATGCCATCATTGGCAAGAAGTACAGCCACCGGTCAAGTCCGGATTTATACAGCTCCACAACCCGCTCAAATGTGAGCTGCGAGACGAGAGATGATATTTGGGCCGATTTCCCCTCTCCTACCCCTTCGGTCGTTAATTTAGTTTTAGACGACGACGATGATGACGTCGACTGCATCACAGCTGTAAGTCGTTTCCAATATGCTTTCAGCACGTCTTGTTCATGCTTTCTTCTCGTCTCTATAGACACATCAGAGAGCGTATACTGAAGGAGGTCTGAGAATGGATCGCCTACCCCAATCTCGGAGAAGTCCAAAGCAAGTACCTTTTCCGCTCCTTTCTTCACGTAGAACAGATTCTTAGCGTGAAAATCCCCGTGGACAAGCGTGAGCGGTCGCGAGCGCATCTTGGTGACAGCTTTTTCAAAATTCGTGGTTTCGATTGAGGCCTGAATGAGCTTAGCGAGGCGCTGGTCCATCCAGCTCGTCTCACAGAGCTGCCACATAGTCATGCAATCCTTAATCGATTTTTCAAAACCCTGCTTGTTACTCCCCATCAGCCAATCTGCGTACCTATAACGATGACGACGATGACGATAACGATGATGACGATGATGCCAATGACAATAATATGCAGTAAAAACTTATATTAAGGTGAGAGGAGATATTTAACACTGCTATACTGTACATACTTAAGCCGTTGAATTCCTTTGAGTAATCCTTCATCCTCGCCTAGAGCCATGGTATTGAACTTTTTCTCCTTCACGATGCGTCCCATGAATCGCGCGTGTGTCTCCGCGGCATATTCGAAAGAGAGCCGCCACATTTCCTCCGATTTGAGCTCAGAATCACTCGAGGTCTCGCTACCTTCTCCTTTCTATAAATTTACACAGATAATACGTATAGTAAAAATATGTGTGATATCAACTCTGTTCGTATGTGTAATATGCACTTCTGTGTATCAAGGTCTAAGTTGTAAGAACATTTTGAATCCGTTACAGGATATGGAAAACCTGCTCTAAGTACATATTGTTTACCTTGATCTTCTGTGTACCTCCCTGTGCTCCGTGGAACTGGTCAGCACGTACACCCACCCTTCGTATGTCCTCCATCAGAATGTAGATTCCTTGAGGATTGCCTCCCCACTCTCTAAGCGAGGCGAAGATCTTCGGTGTTGGAAAGGCTGTCGCACTTTTGTTCGCGCATAGACACGCTAGAGCTTGCCTCATCTCGCTTTCATCGTTAAAATATTCAGCCTCTCGGCCCTGTTGAATCCAAGTGGAGACAAAATTATTAGGAGGACTGGTTTGAAAGCGAGCATTAACATGACGTATCACCTGCTTGAGGTTTATGGACCCTGGCGAGGCTTTGAATACGACGCTAAGAGGAAGTCCTGCGCTTTGGCATTCGTTCTTACTCAGTTGGTGATGTTTTCCATCTTCCTCATAGACAACGCCGCAAGCGAAAATCCCCTGTGAGATTCCGCCCTGCAGGCTATCGCATTCCCTCGTCACACTTTTCACCTTCACTCCTGTCAGTGCAAAAGTATACACGGTTTTCCCAATTTTAGTTGAACATAATGAACGATTCGTTGACATTGGGCTTCTTCAAAGATGATTCGGCATTTTCCTGACCTATTTTTAGGATTTTTTGCCTATGAAAGATGTAAGTAAGCCATTCAGTTGATGGTACAGGGTTTTCTGGTGTCGGATGCCCTGGTGGAGAGTCTTGGCCCTTATGCAGGCATGCCATCTTGCAGAGGAGGACAGGTTTCGGATCTTTCTTCTCGCCTTTTCTGGATGCGGTCAGACCGAGAGATGCGAATTTTATTGTCGCAGGAACAAAATCCCATGTATTTCCATTGCAGATACTGCTCAAATATTCCTTGTCGCGTGTTGAAAACAACATGGAAATTCATCAACGTCGTCAAACAGCGAGCAACACCCGGCATGGGGCCTAGCGCCTCCTGCTAGCCTGTGTGACGTCTCGCGCCTTTTGAAAGTCCTCCTAATCGTCGCTTCGGCATCACCAGCAAAATGCTACTACACAGTCTGTGAACCAGCCATCTATGAACGCGAATGTTCTCAAAGTTGCAACTGTAGACATTTCGAGGACTGCGACGACGGTCCTGGAGGATCAGGGACATGCACGTGCCCCGTCGGTTTTGAGGAGCTCTGAAGTTGCTATTTGCGATGTACCTGTCCATTTGAAAATTAGATGTCAGATTTTCTGTTCCTCAATAGCGTGCTCAGGCTCTGGACGCCTAAATCCGGCAACAGAAAGTCTTCGATGAAAAGTTTCGAGGCGCAAAATCACCAAGACATGAAGAAACTTGTGACATGTTGTGGACAAGTTGTGGTGCCAAGTAGACTCTAGAAGTTAGGAGCGACAGCATATGTGCATGTTTCGATGCAAAATATCGGCCATTCGGTAGGCGCCATCAGCGTGTGTGAATGTCAATTTTTGAACCATTGCTCGCGCAGCACGCACTAGCGCAGAAAATCAAGTCAAGTCAGCATGCATGCTACACATGCAAGCCGACCACAGTGAGAGCGTTTGAGCACACTGCAAAGCCGAACATTCATTTTAGCGCGCACTGTTTACGCCACGCTCCTACACGATCGCAATACCGTCTAGATCGTCTATTTTCTTAGGCGGCCTTGCATGCAATATGTGTGAACCAGTATGACATGACTAGACTATGTCTAGATGTCTCTTAATTAACACGTTAAAATATCCCTTTTTCAAATCGGCAAGTTGACCATTCGTTCTAGCGTTAGATCTTCCTGTTCACACATAGGCACAATGCACATAACATCCCCTTGCGGCGTAGCCACACGACGATGCATGCATCATGTATCATGTCACTGTTGTATGCTCTATGCGAGTGGTGAGGTGCACTTCGAACAACTCTTGATGATGCGCCGCGTTGTAGCACATATCCATATTTACAAACTTATATATATATATATATATATATATATATATATATATACATGTATACATACTTATTTATTCATATTCATGTGTGTGTAATTATCCACATTAGTGAGTCATGATGGCAACGCTTAGTCTTATGAAAGTATGGACATTCTTTCATTAGTAAATAACTTATATTTTACCATAATTCATTTATTATCTAGCCCGCATGCGATGCGCTTCTAGGCTTGCAGGGATGCAATGCTACTTACCGTAATTTCCTGAGTAACTTAAATATCTCACGACTTGAATTGTAGTTCGCTGCGTCATCAATTCTTAACCGAATGAGTCCGATGACGGTGTCGTCCTTACTTTTATTACCTTCACTATTGTTGTCGTCGTCGTCGTCGTCGTTGTTGTTGTTATCATCCCCTTTTCCCCTACTATCGTCTCCGACAGAGATTGCTGGTGTTTCTCCTCCTCCTTTCCCTCGTACTTCACAGAGATGGAGCATGAACTCAGAACCAACGAGACGTTGTGCTAGTTGTGGCCCCCCTAAGTCGTTCACAAGTATGATCTTCATCATCCTCGGCATCAGCATTATCATCACCAATCTCATCATCGTCATTATCATGATCTAATCATCAACTTCATTATATCTGATATCCAACCTCTAGGGAACCTGACCACGAAAGAACTAAAATAGCCGTAGAAAGCAATTCCGCTCTCTCTCCCTCTCTCTCTCTCTCTCTCTCTCTCTCTCTCTTCTCTCTCTCTTTTTCATCATTCATTCGAACGACTAAGATACCCACGACAATGACGATGACGGCGGATACTACTACCTGTGCGCATGGCATTGACACCAGCGTTCACAGAATCTAGCATCTCTTCGAGAGTTTCTGGGATGACAGATACTTCTACGCTTGCTGTCCCGTCGTCGATTGTCAGAACTATTATGATGACAAACAACAAGAGAAGAATAAAATGTTACAACCACATATATGCCGAAGAAGCACGCATTGAGAAAACGCTCATCACTCTCCCTTGTGTTGTGAGATGATGATGCTGTTGTGTCGTCGTTGTTGTTGTTGTTGTTGTTGCGTTTACATACCAACATCTTCGGAGGGTAGTAACTTCTCCTCGCGGAAGCCAATCCCAGCATCAAAACATTTAGCATCACCCTCGTCGTCGTCGTCGTCGTCATGATCATCGTTTTCGTTGCTGCAAAACGGACACCTTACGATTTCGGACATGAGCCCCTCGTCCTCAATCTGGATTGGATGATGGGGGTAAGGGAGGCGGGATAGACCAAATAGTCAAAATCAACCGTACTGAGAGCTTGCAGTATTCATTAGCGCATTGTTGTTGTTGTTGTTGTTGTTGTTGTATGTGTCCTACCGACAACTCCCTCCCACAAACAATATGCGTCCGTCTCGTTAGGGTCCCACTCATTGGAACTTGCACTTTCGCAATCTAATTTGTTAAAAATGATGAGCAAGAAATCATTGTATTTCGGTAATAGTTTTATTCTTCTTCTTATTATTATTATTGTTAGTAGCATAAGCGGATGATAATTGTGGCAGGAGCTGCCTCAAGATCAAATATACGATGGTGAAACAACTGATGAGCTCATCCTCCTCATTTAACATTGAACACCAACGAATAAATCAAGGGAAAATAAATAAACGAATGAACCAATAAATCAACGAAAATACCGACGATATTGCCCTCCGGCCAACAATCGCCCCCCCCCCTTCCCCCTGTAATTCTCGAGGATGTCTCTTATTCTCTGTTGTTGTTGTTGTTCTTCAACTTACTACCGTTGCCTTGCAGACTAGGAGGTCCAGACAGTTGCTGATAATATAGGAGGAGGGAGCTGCTGCGACGGCTCCTCTTTGCCGTAGTAGTAGGAGTTGTTGTCTTCTTCTTCGTTGGACACACTCTTCCACGATTTCCTTGATCGTTCTTCTTCGAATAAAATCTATCAAGATAGTAGCAACCAACGCATCATCTCAGGTGCACTCCTCTCTATGGGACTGCTAAGTCGACGATGTATTCTCCCGCCTGTCTACCACCCCCCCCCCCCCCCCCCCCCCCAATTGTATGTGTCGCAGAACGCAGCGTCTTCGAATATGAGACCAAATCAATAATCAAATAATAACCTGAAGACAAAATCGCGCGGATGCTGTTTACATTGACAATTCTGTTGCAAACCTGAACATAGAAAGGATAAAGATAAAGAGAGAGAGAGGGAGAGAGAGAGAGAGAGAACGAGGGTTTGTACCACGTACTAAGTAATTTGTTACAAATTGTCATGGGCATGTGAGAGAGGATAAGGTAGATGCAGCTGATATTTCCGTTGCTGTAGCTAAATAAGTATCCTTCTTCCAATAAATCATAAATCTATATCGCTGCCTTGATACGGTAAAACTTCTGTTCTCTTTGGCCCAGCGATCCACATCGACCGCTCATAGCCACAGGACATACTCAACGAAAACGGTGCGATGCTATCGAAACTACGGTGTCCTTTTTTCCCTAGCCCTCCTTCCCCCCCTCCTCTCATTTTTTTTCGTGTCGTACCAGCTTTCCGTCGTGTGCGGGATCGGTCGGATTCCAAGACACCTCCGACAAGAACACCAGGTTTCCCTTTATTATAATGCCAACATCATACAACACCATAACAACAACGTCATGAAAAGGAGTGATGACATCAAATATTCTCATGCTTACGATTATGACCATGATGCTCTTAATGGACATGAGAGAGAGGATGGGGAAGAGAATGATGATCTCGATAGAAAATTATGTATTTTGGAGACATCTACGATCGGAAGGTAACGCCCCGTGGACAAGAACAATATGAAAATATAAGGTAGAAACCAGAAACTACTCATAGTTTTAGTAGTAGTAGTTGTAGTAGTATGTATGTATCATTGTTACCGTTCTGCATTTTAGGGCAATCGCCACAGCTTCCTCACCCACAACCCGGACAGGCATCTTGAAGGAATAAGAATAATATGATATAATGATACAAGGGTAAGAGAGAGAATGGGGAATACGAAATATCAAAGAAAAACGATAAGGAATTGCATATTCTCTAAGATTCCGGAAAAATGTTTAAAAAATGTCTCATGTAAGGACTAATTTAAATTGTGAAAATGAAAGGAGTGTCAGCAGAACAAATGAGAGGGCTTCATCCTCAACATTGTCATCATCATCATCATCATCATCATTATTTCTTTTAAAAACTTGTGTTGACCGTCCCAGTGCCATCTTCCACCTAGTGAGCGCACGAAGTGAGCAATGAAGTAAGTAAACGATGACGACGACGACAACGACTACGATGACGACGACGACTACGACGAAAAGGAGCGATATAGTCATACAACGAAGAAGAAATTTTGACTTTTTGCGCTCACTCCCCTTTTTCTTCTCCCAACTATTATTACCATGAATTATTATTACTATTATTATTCACATAGATCAACCTCTAGAAGCACGGTAGTAGTAGTTGTAGTAGTAGCGGTGCTGCTGTTTCTACTTTTTCTTGAGGAGTGAGGATTAGCCTCCACAGTAATGCTGTTCACTATACAAGATGGGGCATGGGTTAACAATATACATCATATTCACATCTGGACACACACACACACACACACACACACACACACACACGAATATATATATATATATATATATATATATATATATATATATATCAGTATCATAACGATATGTACCACTACTACTACTACTACTACTACTACCTTTCAGCAGTAGAGAGAGCGACGACACATATAACTGGCTAGTGCCCGCAAGGAGCTCACGTATTTCTGTAGTGATAATAGGAACAGTTAGACGCTCACGCACGCACGCACGTACACACGCACGCACATAAGATATCAGAAACGGGCGGGGGGGGGCTAAGATCGCAACACATTCAGCAGCATTGGCGAAGAGAGAATCATATTTAGCACAAAGCATCACCTGCGATCATCACACGGTGCGGGTGAAGAGCAAGATGAACAAAAGCCATATCCTTTCCGGACTGCGACAGTGACTGGGACGACGACTGTGTCGCTAACTCGCCCTGGTGAATCATCGTTGTCGATTGTGATAAGGTAATTAGGTAACAGAGCAACAAGTCAAAAGAAGGGAAACATGAGAGGGAAGGGAACGACAACAACGACAACGATGGTTTGCTTAGAGTAGCAAGGGGTAGGCTGATGACGACGCTTCAAGGGATGATATGTAAAATCTTCGTCGTTGTTATTCTCCTCTTCCTCTTATTTTTCTAAGTTCTAAAGCGGCAAGTTGAATGGGGAATTACCTGCAGCTCAAGCGCTAGATGCTGCGGCATCGTCACCGGCTTTATGCTGCTGCTACTAGTACAAGTAGCTCCCCTATATTACATGTATATTACATACGAAGAAAGATGAAAGAGGGAAAGGGGGGGGGGTGGGAGACGAAGAACATATACATCACCCTCAAACCACCCTCTCCTGCGCTCATAACCATAAATATAATCTGAAGGAGTCATGCTTGCTAATTTCTACAGTAGAGAGTAGACATTGACCAGAAATTGAAAAATGGCTTATTATTTCTAGCTACAACTACTACTACTACTACTACTACAATAATGATAATAGCAAAATGAAATACTCGCTTTCGTAATGGCACACACATTCGCCTAATGATCAGCCACTGAATATTTGATATCAGAGCACAGGAACTTTCCTACTACTCATATTTTGAGTTGGTCATACCTCTGGTGCTGCGGTTGTGTTTTCTGGTGGGTGTTGCTTGCTGCCAAGGTATTGTTAGGAAACACAGAGATGACTGTCTCCTCGCCAACCTCCAGACTACAAGGAATCAATAGTAATCGGGTTGGGAGATGTAACAGAACAGCAGCAACATAGCCGTTCGACACAAGAAAGAAGAAGCACGAATAATATTTACATGGGCGCTGGAGTCACTACTATATGTTAGTTTGATACTGTATTATTATTATAATTATTATCATAATTTCATCTAATTATCATCAACAATAACACAGCAGCAGCAGCAGCAGCAGCAGCAGCAGCAGCAGGAGTAGCCTACGAGTTCGCTTCAAGGCCTTCCTTTGGTTGGAACAGTGCAATAGTGTCTCCCTAAACAAATATATTGAGCAGCAAGGGAGATGGCTTAGCAGGGAAATAAAGCACAGACACTATGCTGCCAGCACTCCTCTTCTTCTTCTTCCTCCCCCTCCTCTCCTTGCAGCAGTACGCCTACCTGTTCAAACAAGTAGCCCAGCTTTATATCGTTGTCGAACAGGTAGAGAGACACGGTTTCGGGCTGCGTTGCAGACAACCTGAAGGTGGTAATGGTGATGATGGTGAGGCTGCTGCTGCTGATGATGATGATGATGGAGACGGTAATTGTGCTGAGGTGAAGGAGAAAGTATTTAGGAGGAAGAAGAGCGAGAAAGAAAGAGAGGAAACAAAACACATGGGAGGAGTGGTTGAGGTTAATATGCAGAAGATGTTACTTCTCCCTCGAAATGTGTTAATTCTGTTTCAGCCTGATTACTTTTGGCTCTCCCCCCCATTGATCCGATCAGCCTCTCCAATCTTCCGCAGCAGCACCCGACGGCGTCTTTTCCGATGCTTGAGCTGATGCTGTGGATAGTGGCCGCCATTCTCCTGCCTATGCCGTTTGACCGCACCGATGTACACAACCGTTCCTACAAAATCCGTACCTTCGATCCATCCAAATAGCGACACAACACACAACGAATCAAATGCAAAGAAACTTATGAAGATATGAATTATGATCGTGTAAAGAAATCGTCAACCCTATACGGGAATTCTATTCATCATACGTTGACGAATGAACTTTGTTCTACTCGCATACTATGTTGCTGCTGTACACATCTGCGATTATTTATTGGCATGAATATAATCTGTGTCGAATCGTCATCATCTCATCCATTTCGTAACGCACTTTTCCTGTTGAAATGACGTGGTAGGAGCACCATGCAAGCTGTAGGTAGGATCTTTTCTAAAAATTCAACGACAGGGAAAGATTAGTAGAGAAAATGCAAAGAGAAATGGCACATAAATATACTATGAATTATGAATACAAACACAATGAATTATCACTGTTACAAAAGCCACAGACCCTCACTTTGGTAAAAGAACGCTCTCTTTCAATCTCTCCTTTCATTCCTGTCCTTCCCTTCACACCATCGTCTATATTTGATCGCAATATCATTAAAAATAGCAACCTCCAGCCACTCTCATCCCAATCATTCTGACGTTGGTCTTTTGACCCGTTATCATTGTCGACATGACCGATTTCTAAGCCAAGAGCAACAATAACCATTCAATGAGATGGAGAGTCGATCGTGAAATAGGAAGGAAGGAAGAGGGGGAGAGAGAGGTTTGTAGATTATTGTTCACAATATCGTCAATATCATCATCACGACCACCAGTAACAGCAGCAGCGGCAGCACTCCACCATAACCACCACCACCACCACCATCATCATCATCATCATCATCGTTACTAACGTTCAGGAACTTGACGTGGAGATAGGCGTCAACCATCCGTGTAGTGTGACCAAACCCTTCCGTGGTATCCGTGCTTTTGAGCCGCATAATGTACGTTTTCGTTCCTGTTCGATGGGAACTTATGAATTTCGTTGCTTGATATTTAGGTGTGCTATCCCCTTTCCATCCCCCCCCTCTTTTCCGAAGAAATAACTGCGACCCTCGGTTTCAGTTTTTATGACAAGGCCGCTCAGTGGATAGTACAGCTGGACTTTCAGCAATGAGCGGATATAATTGGTCTTTACACGTCCTCCTCTATCTGCCTATCTGTCCTAGTCTGATAGTGATTTGCAAGTTGACCTGTAAGTTGAGAGATGCCGTCTACACTGGCCTCGAGGACGGCGTTCTCTGACACAGTTCCTTGGGCATGGATTGATTCTACAGATGCTACCTTAAAAAAAAAATATATATATATATATATATATATATATATTCATTATTGAACACAAACACACACACACACACACACACACACACACACATCCACATCCACATCCACATCCACATCCACATCCACATCCACAAACTATGGATGATATTCGTATTCATAAGTATGTGCTGTTGGCTTCAATGAAAAGGAAGGGAAATAATCAATATAGAACAGCACCTCTTTCAGCTGCCCTCCGGCACGGTGAGACAAAACCTGACCAAGAATCACCGCAGAAACGAGTGTTAAATTTAGCAGGGATGACGAAAGAATATTGTGCATCTATGAGAATTCATCATTTAATATCAACTACGGCTGCCAAATAGGCCAAACTAATCGTGTAATTCTCCATCTACCTGGCGATCCGACTGCCATTGATTGAACAGCTCCGAAATGGCCACAGGATAAGTCAATCCCAGCCTAGACAAAGAAAAGTCATTAAGCTAACGACAATACGATGCTGGGGGAATCAATTCAGAGAATGAAGTTAGGGGGGAATTTTTGTTCTTATTGTTGTTATTACGGGTATCGATTCATTAGGCGAAAAAGAACGTCGTAAGCCCAACCAAACGGAATTTCGGATTCTTTGTTCTGCTTCCGTTGTCTCTTGCTGTTTTTGAAGTCTCCAACCTCACTGCTAATCCCACGCTTCATTTTCTCCACAATTAATTCTAGATTATAGTGTTTTACACTTTCTATGGTGGTTCTAATTCCATTCTCGTCGTTGCTACCCACTGTCCCCTTCGCCCCATCTCGCACCCTTTTCTTCGCTTGGCCCCCTGTTTTCTGTTCTGGCATCAGTCGTGTTTAAATACTACTTGAACCTCAACGTTAAAATTCGTATTCATCTGTTGTATTCATATCGTACTCGCAGCTTTGAAGTATGTTCACGCGTTCAATCGTCGAAAGAGGAGTGAGATGCAACAAGGTGAGAAACACGTTGAGCGACGTACGATTCTTATTGGCGGATGAAAAAAATCCTATGCGTTTACTTCGAAATACATTCATTTACATTCAACCTAATGGCGGGAAAGCGTTTGGACATTCCGAAATTTGCCCGGATCGAAACAATTATTCATGACGTCCTGGTCGATTCAATTACATTTTGAGGAGCACAAAGTAGAAGTTTTTATTTGGTGCGACAAATAAACTTATTTGTCGCAGAGAACTCTGAAAATCCGTCGTCCGGGAGCAGACGACGAGTAATGGAGAGCCCTTCTTCGCCTCTCCTGGAAATTGGGGACCTCCTCGATTTTGATGGAATTGGGAGACTTGGCGAGAATTCTAACTTGCCAGAGTCGTTACTACCTTTCAATGAAGAAGGTGAAGACGGCGTTGCAAAGCGCAAAGCTTATCGAATTGCATGCTTTCTCTGTTTACCATCGATTGTATCGACCCGAGAATTTTGCGTCCTTTTTCACCCTGACCTCTCGGTCCTACCTCCATTTTATATCTCAGAACAAAAAGGCGAAGAGAAAGATCCTGACTTCTTACTTCCCCACACAGAGGGGCCTACGGCGGGGAAAATGAAAAAAAGAGCTCGTCGAGGGAGAACAGAGGTGGAGGTCGATTCATCTTCGTCGACAACTGGGGATCATAAAGACCCGGCCAAAGAACCTGACCACAACAAGCGCCGGAAGACGAGAGGGAATAACCGGAAAAATATCCGAAAAGTGAAGGACTCTGCTGATCTTGGGGAGGATACAAAGGAGGCAATGCGACTTGAGCGGGAGCGGCTAAAGAGGCTACAGGTCACCACCACTGACGTGCAGCATTTGCATTGTAGTTACAAATAGAAGTGCATAGATGGAAGATGGGAATCGGACTAAATTACGAAGGGACAAATACTCTTTCTGAGGACTTTTATAACTTCATCTACCCACCCCTCCCCTTCGATTCCACAATTTAACGTCAGTAAAAAGAGCAGATCGTTGTCAAATAAGACACTTATCTCTGATGCTGTTTCCAGGATTGCTGTGACAAAAGGATTATATTCAACCATAACGATAGTAAAGGCGGGGGCTGGGATGGGTGCTTGAATCCAAGCCGGAATGAAGGCGAGGCCAAGGTCACTGTGGCTCCTGAGGTTGCGCGCATACTGAAGCCGCACCAAGTTCAAGGTGTCAAGTTTATGTGGGAAAATATAGTAGAGTCGCTTGAGGAAGGGCGACGGGACGAGGGAAAAGGCTGCATCCTGAGCCATGTTATGGGGCTTGGTAAAACGATTCAGGCTGTTACCCTCATAGAAACTTTCCTCCGCATGAGGGTTGGCCAGTGCGTGATGGTCATATGCCCAGTCAACACCGTCAAGAATTGGTACCACGAGCTCGCTGAGAAGTGGCTGACAGGGGAGGCTAGCATAAATGTATTCGACGTAGCGCAGGTGAAGAGCTATAAGCATCGACATGCTGTGCTGAGCCGTTGGCAAGAGCTTGGTGGTGTAGCTATAATTGGATTCGAGATGCTTAGAACTCTAGCACAGGGCAAGCGCATCAAGGACGCGGTCATTAAAGAGGAATTATATCACCTGTGCATGCAGGTCTCATAGTAGTAGAAATAGAAGTAGTGGTAGTAGTAGTAGTAGTAGTAGTAGTAGTAGTAGTGTATTGTAGAGCAGCAGATGGCATTTTGTCGGGATGCTGTATTTTGCCATAGTTAGCTGCAGCAGCATGAAGGGAGGGAAAAGAGTCTCTTCAATTCGAGTACTAGCATATATCGAATAGGCTCCTTGTCGTAGTGGTGATCTTATTCAATGGTGTGGTCAAGTCTGACGTGTTGTTAACAAATCATTGTCGTCGTCCTTTCGTCCTAGCGACATTCATCATCATGCTTCCCCACCCCCCTGTGACTTAACGTATGACAGGTCGCGGATTTGGTAATTGTGGATGAGGGCCATCGCATCAAGAACGACAAGTCAAGCATCGGTCAAGTGATCAAGAATGTCCGGACAAAGCGCCGCGTGATCTTAACGGGGACGCCGCTGCAGAACAACTTATTGGAATACTACTGCATGGTTGACTTCGTCAGGCCCCGCTTTCTCGGTACACGGGCCGAGTTCCAGAACCGCTTCGAAAATCCGATCAAGAACGGACAATGCCGGGACTCCACATTGCGTGATAAGAAATTGATGAAGGGCCGCGCGTTTGTGCTACACGATCTGCTGCGTGGCTTCGTGCATCGGAGAGATTACTCCAACTTGGAGACTCAGCTACCACCCAAGCACGATGTCAGCATATTCATTCGCCTCTCCCCGCTGCAGAAGCGTCTGTACAAGCGCTACGTATCGTTGCACTGCACCAGAGGAAAGGTTGGTTTGTTCAAAGCATACCACACGCTCAGAAAGCTCTGCAGCCATCCGTGTGTTCTCCGGATGAGAATGCCGACTAGTAATAATCTCAACAGTCAGGACAGCGGGACAGCGGCATCTGAGGCCGAGGTGTTAACTACCGTCATCATCATCATCATCATCATCATCATCGTTATCACCAATCACAGAACATCTTCGGCAATCAACACTTCAACAATGAAACACGTACCTGCCTCCTCCCCTCCCTCTCTCTGCCTCCAATAATCCAATTAGGTGACGAACTGGTGGGAAGGGCTCCTTCCCCCCCCCAACGCTCCTGTTGACTACCGTCACAGCGGCAAGCTTGTCATATGCTTTCTCCTTCTACAGCGTATTCTTGACCGCGGTGATAAGGCTGTCGTGTTTAGCCAGAGTTTAGCGACTCTTGATCTGGTGGAAGGTTTCCTACAAACTATCTTTGGCTTTAATAAGGGTACTGACTATTTCCGCATTGACGGCTCAACATCAGCGGCAGTGCGACAAAACGATATTGATGCTTTTAACAAAGTAGATGGCAATGCTACATCTTCATCATCATCGTCATCGTCGTCATCATCATCATGCGTTTTCCTCGTCTCTACTCGAGCTGGAGCACTCGGTATTAATCTCGTCGGCGGTAATCACGTCATCATCATGGACATATCGTGGAACCCGGCGAACGATCTCCAGGCGACATTTCGATGCTACCGATTTGGTCAGACTAAGCCCGTGCATATATACCGCCTTGTCTCGGCGGATACACTGGAGCAGAGAATCTATGAGCGGCAGATTACCAAGCTAGGAATGGCACTGCGCATCGTCGACGAGCATGAGGTGGATAATCTGTTTAAGGTAACACTACTACTACTACTACTACTACTACTACATTGTGCTGGGTGTGAATGCAAGGGGGGTTATGAAGGGTAGGTTATATGTATGTAGTCACACTAGGAGAAGAGTAGCAAGAGAGTATCACCACCATCACTACCACCAAGAAACAATTTGCTATCTACCACGATTGCTAATCATCCAACTACCAACAAAAGGACGAGGAACTTTATGATCTGTATGATTCTGACGACGAAAAAGAAGGGGGTAACAACAACAAAGTGGCTGCTGCTGCCGCTGCAGAGGGAGAGGAGCTGGCAGCGACGCCTTTGATGGAGTCCCGCATCGTGCTCGATCTCTGTGATAGTGAGGACGAGGATGTAAAGGAGATTGAAGAACTGAAACCGATCAACAATGGCACCGTCGGAAACAAGAAGCGCCGTAGCAATCGAAACACACTGTAAGATGTACTTTTACTGTTGCATTCTATTACCCCCCCCCACCCTCCTTCCATCCCTTCCCCCCTCTCTCTTCCTCTTTCTCTCCCTCTCTTTGTATTCTTGTGTAAAGTATGCCCAGATAGATATCCTCATTGTCGCGCCGGCACACTTTTCATACGATTTCATACGATTATCATCATCACCATCATCATCACATCACTATGATCATATCATCATTAGATACGGCAAGGTAGTAGAGCTGTCGAAGAACTCCCCCCTCGTATGGTTATGCTCAAAGTATGCCAAGTCCGGACAAAAGGCACTTGCTGACCATATCCTAGCAGAGGCGGAGGAGAATGAAGAAGGAGAGCAAGAACACATCGTGCCACCACCCCTCAGTAGGCGTGAGGGGGAGAGCCTACCCGCAATTAGCGGCAGCAGCGGTTTATTTCTGCATCAGGAGATGAAGCTTCCAGCTGGTGCTCCTACTGCTGCTGCGTATAAGCATCATCAGGAGCAAGACACCGCAGTAGACAGTAGCAAGAGGAAGAGGAAGGGGGGGAGAAGCTACTACTACCCGGTTAGGCGACGATTCTCAGTGGCTGACTATGCCTGGATTAAGGGCATGCATAAGTCAAAGGACCTGCTTCAGCACCGCGAGGATGACAAATTGTCCGAGCGGGAACGTCGTCGCGCTAAACTTTCATATGAGAATAGCATTAAGCAGACTACTGCCGACCTCCAGATCTTGCCATCTTCGTCGCAGTACCACCAGCAGCTGACGCACCATTACCACCACAATTATAGCCATCCCCTCACCAACCATTCCTACCCCAACGTAAGGCTGCAACAAGTCAAGACTTGGGGTCTCCAAGAGGTAGTAGTAGATGTTGTACCAGCAGCAGCACGCAAGCGAGAAATGTTCGTGTAGCAGTATAAAAATAGTGCTGCTGCTGCTGGCAATGGTGGTGATGATGATCATGATGATGCATGATGATGAAGATGATGATGATGGTGATGGTAATGACCAATCGTATGGAAGCCGGCTAGAACTAATAAATGCTGTTCTTCCTGCTATATGCTACTAGGTCATGAACTTTCTGGAGCGTTACAGCTGCGGGTTTCTCAAGTCAGAATTCCAAAGATGTAACATAACTGGTAAGAAACTACTGCACGTCAACGACGTAGAGTTGAAGAAGCTGCAGGTACGTAAGAAGGATGCGGAAAGGCTTTTGAAAGCGATCAATGACGAGCTGATTATCAAAGGCAGTCCAATGCTATCTAGCACGTGGCAGGTCCATACAAGCGAGGGAAACGTCTTCTTCTACAATAGGCATACGCAGAAGACTCAATGGGAAAGACCACAGGTTGTGTGCTTGCCTGTACTACTACTAAGTAATATGATTAGATGGAAGAGGATTAGTGATGATGATTATTATTATTGTTATTATTACTATTTATGCAAAGAGAGCAGAAGGGGGGGGGTATGAGAGAAAGTTGGAGGTATAATGTGTTACTCATGTAACACACGGCGGTTTTTAGGTTATGCTTAATGAGCTGAAAGCAGAAGGGCTGTCTAAGGAAGATGTATTTCGGATCGCTATGGAACAGCAGCAGCAGCAGCAGCAGAATGGGGTTGGCGATAAAGCTGTAAATAGCGACACAATGCAGCAGATGCAGCAGCAGCAGCAGCAACATGTTGCCGTTCAATCATCATCATCTCAAGAAGTACAGCTTACCGATGTTATCACTGAAGGGAAGGGGGCCAGTGCCGACACCGCAATCGATCTCACATGAATACACACCTGGGAAATACACACACACACACACACACACACACACACACACACAAACACAAAATAGGGATATATTAGTCAACCTAAGAACGAAAATGAATCACATTTCATGCCTGAATGTGTCGAATATCTAGATATTTGTCGATCAACATGCCATAATCAACTTTTTATTAGTGATATATCGCCATCCTCATCACAACCATAATCATATAGCGTAGTCGCTCGCGCGCATGCCCATTAAATTTATCGTTATACAGCTGTGCGTGATTGATACGATGCGATGCGCGCTGATCACTACGCTACGGGTAGACGATCGTAGGATAGCCTAGATATACCGATTAATGCATATGCAGATGTTAAATGTTCGATTTGAGCATGAGAAGCGCTGGCTCTCTCTCTCTCACTTTTTTTTGAAAAGGTTCCTATGAAACAGATGTAGCGAATGATTAAAATGAGTCGAGTAGCCATCCTAATGTAGCTAATGAAGCGGCGGCTACAGCGCTATATAAGCTTATGTTAATTTCTTTGTTCTTTTCTATGGATTATTGCTTCTACGCTATGTGTGCGCGCGACACATGCGGGACGTAACGCATAGTCCAGAGCCCACTATGTTTTGTGTCATTGTCGCAGTGACAAATTGCACGAATAATCGACTAGCAGATAGGCAAAATAAAGTGAGTAGTTGCATGCTGATCGACTAAAACAATGCGATGAATGTAGTACACGGGACGCTACGCTTGAGAGACTTAATCGACTATGTCTGCGACATGAAACAAATTTACGCAATTGCTTGTGGCATACGCGTATGCATGAATGCTGGCATCATTTATGTGTGACTTCTACATGATACGATCATAGTGCTTGTGATTCGGTCTAACATTTATACTGATGAGAATCATGTCAGCATGCTCTGTCAAGCTTCTTCGCACTTTCAACGAGACACGATCTCATCGCAGAATGAAGCGCTATGCATCCTTCTGTACACAATTCTAGCATTTTTTGAGATGCGTCGAGATCAATTCTTCCTGACTGGCTTATGTAAGTTATCTGACCTAACGAAGGCATGTATGCTATCCACAGCGAGCCCTCATAGTCGCTGCGCTGGTACTCTTTTTCTCCCGGATCCACAACTATTTTGGAACTGCAGGGAACATTACGATAAGACTCGTAAAAAATGTTTACGTGTAGATTGACGTTTGTTACCTTAATCGGCCAACTGAAGCTGCAGTGACAAGATCGTATAGCTCTATCCCGGCATCTGTTTGATGATTCATATAGATGGTGATGACGAGAGAAATCGCAAGTAACAGTAGCTGGTCAAAGTAGTAGTAGTATCTAAAAATAATATACAATTACTACATCCGCTGTGCTACTGCTGCAGCTGTGTACTCACTACCTGCAAGAGCTAGTGATACGCATGATATAGCAGCTGCTATGTGTCCTTTTCCTGCTTCTAGAATAACAACCCACGCTTTGATTACTGCCTTTGGGAATTTATCGAGCTGGATTGAAACCTAGCGACCAGGATTTAAGTGCAACACTCAGGGCAACAATTCCTACATGATAATAACACTAATACCCACCGTCAAAGCTTCCTCCAGAACTAATGAAATTGCTCGTTCTTCTTGCTCATCTTCCCTTGTCCTCCTATTTGTTTTCGCAAAGGGTGCGAACTCGACGGAGCACGATAAAGAGCCCTTATCACTGTAAGAAGCTCGAGGGTTGGATGTTGGTCCATAGACACCGCAAATGACCTTCACACCTTCCTGATTATTTGAGAAGGATGGTGTTTGAGTGGATGATTTAAAACATTACGTGAGGACTAAGAAAGCACATATGAAACGATGATTAAGTGCCCTGCTAATTCTCCAATTCAAGTAGTGTCACCAACTACCATTTCTATATATGCGGAGCCAGTCGCACGCGAAACAGCTTGAAGCTTCATAAACGGTGTCCGCATACGATGGGAGTAGGAGCTGTCATTATTCTTGTCATTTGACTTTTCTCGGTTGGTGGAAGATTTTCCCTCACTCTCCACAGAATTGGAGCGGGGCTGAGGTCGGGGGCGGTAAGTGTTTGTAGCCCTCTGCATGTTCTGCCATGAATTATACGGATAATCTTGGTCCACCCGCTGACATTGTCGCAGCTGCTAAAATAGAGGAGATTTCGATCATATTCAAAAAAATGTAAAAACGCCCTGCATTTATGGTAGAATTATTGGGGTTTTGTGGCGTAACATGTGTCGCTGAACACGGTAAGACTTAACTGGCAACAACAACAACAACAACGGTGTCCCATGTAATAACTATGGAGTCGGTAACGAACTTCTTCTACTACTTCCTGCGAAACCGGAAACACACCCTGGGTTGAAGTTTCGAAAGCAGTAGGATCTGGATTTTATAAAACCTGCAGCATAGACGGGAGCTGAAATCATGGATGCGGAAGAGAAAGATGCCGTACATGCAAAGGGCATGAACGACGTGGGAACGAAGGAAAAAGGAACCGTCAACTGGACCTCTCCTGTCACAGTAGCATATATGAACATGTGTGCTACCCCCGGTAAAAAGTGACATAGCTACCTTATCTGCCTATTTGCAAATATCATCATCATCATCATCATCACCCTAACTAATAGAAATGAAGTCGTCATCAGCTTCATCGAAGATTCCTTTTTTTTCCTCGGGCACAGAGAACGGAAATAGGTTGTCATTTTCCTAAGTAGAAGCAGCACATCCTACATATATTTGTCACAAAGTACAGTCATCTGAATACGAACGGTGTGCTTTTACGTTTCTTTAACAGACAAGTCAAGAGCCCGGATCAGAATAGATGTAAGGCCTAATGCCTACTATTGCTAATTTTTTGTCATTTACCAACTCAGTTACTTTATGCAAAATCAGAATTTCTAAACTTCCCGTTTTTTATCATTACTCATTTACCCTCTGCTGTTGGTTTTCCTTCTTTTACAACTGTCATCAGTAGCCAGTGGGGGAGCCTCCAAAGACTCTTATCCATTGTCTTCCAGATCGTACCTACGAAGGAATAAATCATCTTCAGTATCTTTCCCAATGCGCAGAAAGGGCGACCCATTGTCCAGTACGTCTGCATTGCCCAGTTTGAAAATGACGAGTAGAAATAAGCTACCTACACAAGGTGGTTGAAGTAGATAGACCAATGTTTAGCACATCATCATTCACGAGGGTTACTCACCCAGTAGAGATACCACAAACTGACCACAAATATTATCATTTGATTTGTAATAAGGGAGGGGAAAGAAAAGTACGAGTGTTAGGAGATCCATGCCCGTTGGGACCACAACATCGCGGACGAGGATTAAATCATTTCCACAAAAGAATAATCTGCTGCTGCGTCCAAAACAACAGCAAGTATATAACAGCAACAGACGGCCTCTTTCTGTATCTATCCCATCTTCAGTATTTTCATCATCGTTGTTACCATCACCCGGAGCGAGAGAAGGAAGAGTAAGATTTTTTAACGACCCATCTGCAAGCGTTGAAAAAAATATAATATCATCACCGAAGCCAGCTGATGGACCAGTGAGCGCTGAAAAGTTCATCGATCAACAAATGAAGATCCACGTCCAGAACATTGTACGTATTAATTGTACAAACCATAGAAGTAAAAAACATCGTTTCTGTTGCTATAGGAATTCGTATATCACTTGTAGCCATATAGTAGTAGTAGTACAAAATATAATAACAGACACGGGCCTAACGAATGGTTCCTCTGAATAAATGGTATGATGAAATGATAACGCCCACATAAATGTATTCAGAGAGATCTCGACGAGGACGATGAAGCTAAAGGAAGTTCATCTAGGTTGATTAGAAGGCCTAGCAACAGCTTCTCTTCCGGGTCAACCGCATCTTCATTGTATTCGCCCACCCCTCGTTCGCAACGTAAAAGTAGCAGATCTCTATCTCTATCGGCCTCACAATCACGATTTCTGCCTAAGACAGCACGAGAGAGTAGTAGCAGGAGAAGAAGAGGATATATTGATCTTTCGGCACATAGAGCTGTGGCACTAAAGAAGAGAATCAAGCAGCATCGCCTTCAGCAGCAGCAGCAGCGGCAGCATCATTCGACTGGTGGTGTAGCAATAACAGGTGGTCTATCGGACAGCCAGATCATGAAGATTGGGAGGAAAACCTACGCTAGTGGTAGTGGCATTGTGGATGGGTTAGACATGTTTTTGCCGTCATTTCTAGAAGAAAAAGGCACTGAGGAGGACGAAGAGAGCACCGAACTTATGATAAGCCCTTGGCTTAAAAAGTATCAGGAAGAGCGTAACATGTTCGATTCGCAATCGATATACGTGGAATTAAAAACCCAGGAAATAATGCGAATCACTCGCAACCTACGTGATCCTCACCCACTCCGGACTTTCGTGTGCTCCGATCTTCTCCTCAAACATGTATCAACGTTACAGCCTGCTTCTGTGAGGACAGTCATGTCAGAAATGGTAGATCATCTTCTTAAAGCTATTTACCACATACCTGTTGGCGCAAAGAGGCTGATGCTTCATCAATACAGAGAGACAGAGCACATTGAAACGTTGAAAGGAATCAAGAAAATGCAAGAGAGTGTCAAACAGGAATATGACAGTGAAAAGCAACTTTATACGATCATCACCGAGAAGTAAGTTCCATTCAGCATACAATTGCTACCTCATTTCTCTTAACGCATCTTTGCACATTCATTCGTGCTACGAATACTTAAAACACATACACGCACACATACACGCACGCACACACACACACACACACACACACACACACTAATGAGCACTACGAACATCCAAGGCAAACAATAAAGTTGAGAGAAAGAAGTCTTACTTTATATAATTCCTTGTATCTCTCATCCCTAGCTTTTTTTTGTTTACGACTAAATTGGTTATGATGATGATTGCTGCTGCCGATAATATTGGCCAGATTCGGATGGGGTGTAAAGAAAATCTCAGAGAGATGGAGAATTCCGATTGTATCAATCGTGTTGTACACATGGAATGGTTGGTATCGAAGTCAAAAAGCCCATAGGAAAGACATTCAATTTAAGGGCATGAAAGTTATCATGAAGCTACTCGGTAAGATAAAGCTTGATTTATTCTATGGCGAGACGGGCAATTGCTTACATATACAGTGTCTAATATAATTGTATGAGGCTATAACTCACTATTCTTCCTCCTCCCAAATTCATTGGCACATTTTTTTTTTGGGAATCTTTCCACTCAATTTTGAAGCGTGATGTCGTTGGTTTGCCAGAAGAGATCCTTGGTTGATGTTACTGAAGTTTTTGTTGTTGCGACTGCTGCTTTCCAATTATTCATTATTTATGGTTGTTTGGTCGATGGATGCATCTGCTTCACGGTCAACAAAAGGCATACGATTTCGTTACCGCACATTCTTTGAGAGATGGCGAAGGAGGACATTAAATTCCAAACACAAACTAGCCCTTCAAAAGATAGAGGATTTGGATGCAGAGAGCGACATACTGCAAAGACGATTGGATGGGCAGAACAGCGAGCTTCAGGATATGCATAAAAGACAAGATACTATAAAGTCAAAGATTCAACTCGCCAAATCCATCCATGGCGTGATAAGAAGGGAAATTGATCATAGTAAAGTGCTCATTGAAGAAATGCATCAGCATAAAGATAACTTCTCCATCGTCCGGAAAGGCTTCTGTAGATTTCTAAGTTTCGCTTGTAGTGGATATGATAATCAAGTGTGGAGACTGGAGAATATGGGGTGTTTATAACTCATACCTATACCAACAACTGATGCAGTTACAGAAATACTTATTGCCATATTATACTTCAATTAGAATTAGAAAAGAGGCTATAGATTACTACATATTAATATATATATATATATATATATATATATATATATTTTAGCCGTATTGCAAATAGTAGCGATGCCAGTTTATGTAGCAATATGGTATCCATTTAGTTTTTTAGTTTTAGAATTGTTCTTAAGTATTTTTGATTTGTGAGGGGGAAAGGGGGGGGTAGGGAGTTTATTGGGTTTAAGAAGAGGAGAGGGGGAGCTTTCAATAAGATTTCCTGCTTTGCCTCTTCTTCTTCTTCTTAGGTATCAAGACTTTTCTATGATAGACGAGATTGCGAAGCTAGAAACAAATTGTGCCCAGGAGGAATTTATTCCTGAATACCCACCTTTAATTAAAAGAAATGTACGCCTCACCGAAGCAAATATCAAGGCCAATACGAAATCCTTGTCAAAAGGAAGAAGGAAAAAGAAATCTAACGCCTCTCCAGTTATCACCCATCATCAATCACAAGGTCCCCTAGTGTAATTCGATCAAACACGCCACTTTCGGAATACTACTTATTATCTTAAATAGTAAAAAAATTGATCAAGATACGACAATACTTTGACAATTAACCATGTCATTTATCGTTAATTCCTTAGTGTTGTTAAATAACAATGAGATCATTAAAATAAAAACACGTATAGTCGGCTACAAACCAATGAGCTACAAACAACAATAATATCACCACCAATACCCATTATTCTTCTCCTTACAAAATACAGAAACAATTATTTCTTGTATCACTATGATACTGGTGCTGCATCATTGTGCTTAATTTTCACTTTCCATTCGTCCTCTAGATGAAGAAGACTCGGAGACTATTCCTTCGGAAGGTTCCTTCGATAAGAAGGATGATGTTTCATATATCAATATCCTCACAAAATGGTTGAAGCATCAAGCCTGTCAATTTGACGTCTTAAAACAACGATATGGAGCAACAACCTCGACTACGAGGGATAGAAAAGAAATGAGGGAAAGCAAGAATGACGCTACTGATGAGCAAGAATTTGTCAAGAAACGTCGGAGTCATATTCCAAAGACCTTTTTGGACTTTCTTGGTCGCTCTGGTGGGGGGGCAGGTATAGGCGGAACGATCCCCAACAAAAAAGACATGTCTTTTGCTGAAATCACCGTTGATAAAAAACCAAAAGCTTCTGAACAAGGTATTATATTTATCACCACTGATGCATTGTTTGCAACCTGCAACCTCATTTAAGTGCCAGCAATAGTGTAATAGTAGCGGCAGTAAGGAGAAGTAGTAGTAGTAGTAGTAGTTGTAGTGGTAGTAGTAGTATTGGTTGTCTGTTTTTAGTTCATTGCCAAAAAAGGAGAGAGGAAGAATTCCAAAAATGAAAAAAGTATTTTTCTTTTATGTATCATTTTTCAACGAAATAATCGTCGTCGTCGTCGTCATCATCACCACCATCATCATCATTAGCATTGCTCCATATTCTCTTTGAAATAAGTTTATAAAACCATCGCCATCATTCTCGCTACTCAGACCCCATGGATCAAACATCATTGACATATATGAACTTCGATTACGTCGGGATGAACCATGTACGGAAACATCCGCGTCGTCATGTTCCTAAGGTTGCACACCAAAACTTAATTAATGATCCTGGGTATAAACAGTGTGTTGTTCTGGGATTTATCATTAATTTCTCTCCTCCCCCCCCCCCCCTCTCTCCCCTTTCAGCAAGAATATCATACCGACGTGGAAGACGAGATTTTCCGAAGGCTTTGGCAGCAGCATCCTCCAGATCGATTTATAATCAGCACAGAATCTTCCCGTATTCCGATAGACTCCTTTCTTGCCGATAGTATGGCTGCGATAGAAACCGACGGAATGGCTCGCACAGATGGAGCATCGTTTATCGATAGCACATTCCTTAATAAGATTGGATTCGATCCTTCGATGCCCCGTGAAGCTGTTGTTAAAGGTGCAGTTGCATGGTTGGCTAATGCGTATCCAAACATTCGGTCTCAAGTCGACAAGGGTAGAGTAATCATGAATGAGATGAGACACACCTGTTCAATCTTCTGCTCAAATCCAGAGAGGCTGACTGACTTCCACCAGATGCAATATTTGGTACAAACTATCAAGAAATTTGCGCCTTTACTTCGGGAGGAGAAGGAGCGGTTAAGAGAGGCAGATAGCAAGTGGGACAAGTTACGTCGAGGCGCAGGATTACAGGCTCATTATGAGCTGGCAGTTAGCATTGCTGAAAATGAGACTGGAATACAACAAAACCACGAAGTAAAAAAAAAGGAGAAAGTCGTCTGCGAATCCGTAAGAACATAATCCTTTCCACCAAAAGAAATAACCCATAAACATTCCAACGATTAGCTCAGTTTGGTTGTCGTCGGTCGCATATGAAGTCGTACTAATCTTTTATATTCTTTGGCAATACGTAACGACAATCATGATTACATTATCACTGTCATGATCATCATTTCACGTTGCTTTTGATGCTATTAGATTGATGTTCAAGAAATTGCAAAAGAGGTGGTCAAAGCGAGGCGACAGTCGCAAGGGCAATCATCTTCATCAATATCCCCTAAAGAATTCAAAACTGCAGTAGAAAGTATTTTGAATAAGTATATGAACGACTTGGAGTTCATATTCGAAACTGTGGCAGAAGAAGGACGTGATTTGGAACATAATGTAGAAGAGGGAGAAGAAACGCTCTCGTGGACTCCTCTCCGCTTATGGCGGTTCATACGACAGATACTTGTGATTGGGGGACGTTTAGAAGCTGCTGAAGTCGATGTAGCGACTACAAAGATTCTGTGCGCCAAAACAAGAACGAGTGGGAGGGTATCATTTAGAGACTTTTTGAAAATCGTAGTCGTATTAGCATGTGAGAAGTTTGGAGATAATATCAAGAGCTCGTTGACCAAAATGCTCAAGTCACACGTCTTAACGTACCGTAATATTCGGCCAGAGATACAATTTCGAGTTGAAATGAAGTCGAAGAAGGTTGAGTATGTGCTGGAGACACATTTTGGATTTGTGTATAAATTATTTCGATCTTTATCTAAAGATATGAAGGAACTCGATGAGACAAAGCATTTTCAAATGAATTACAACCAATTCTGCGATTTCGTCAAGGATACGGGAATGATAGAACAAAAACATGTGTCGTATAAGCAAGCAATACGGATATTCGCGTATGTTCAAATAGACTTACGAGTAACAGGCAAAGACCCGCCTGAAGTGAGCAAAAAAGGCCATATTATCTTTTGGGAATTTCTTGAGGGTGTCATGGCATTGGCTAGTCTTCGCTTCCAGAACCCATTCTTCTCTTTAGAATGGAAAACCGAGCAGGTAAACAAATTTTGACTTCAGTAAAAGTGCGCAGATTTGTATTCAGCTTGATTTGTTTCGCTTTTATCGCAGATGATCAACCTCTTGAAAGGAATCTCTAAGTTCAAAAGCTTAGCTGCAAACTTTAAGCCTTCAGCAAAGATAACCTCTCATAAGTGGTTCGAATACAGATCATGAGAGTGCCCATTGGGCTAATACCTATCGTGAATCACGCTCAACAGAGTGTGATGTAAGATTTCGTAGACAATAATGTAAAATGTAGATGTAAGCACTATGTGGTATGGAAAAGCGTTGCCATGTGTCTAGAAGCCTTCCCTGCGGCGAAAGCACACTGTGGAACACAGTATATGCTAGAGGTGGGAAAAAGAGCAAGGAAATTTTTTTTATTCATCCTCAATGAGATGCTTTCCTCTGCTATGTTATGTGCAACATGTGTACTATGCGTTGTGTCAATCTAGCTATTGTACACAGTGCCTAAAAACCAGAGATTAAAAAACGCCAGATCTTGAAAGAGCAACATCTGGTGGCTTCGCACGTAATGCTCTCGATCTATCTACCACGTACGTACTGCGCTGAGCTTGATGCTGCGTATTCAGGAAGGCCACGCACGCGCTTCAGCCACTATTGATTTTTGGTAGCTAAAATCATATATTATTACCATTTATTTGAATACAAGAATGAACAAGATTTGCTAAATGAGCGATAGCTTTGCAGATCAACTGCATGAGCTAACCCTGACAGCAGTGCGTGCCAGCGTAGCAACAGACACATCTATATGTGGGCATTGCACTCATTCTAGCATTGTTGCTTTTCATCCTCATATTTCATCTGTTCTGCTCCGCATACTTGCTACACAGCTTATAAGCTTTACTACGCTGCTACATATCTAGATGTATGCATCATCCCTGGCGGCTGTAAACGTATGCATCCACGTGCCTGCTGCTACGATCGACTGCTACTTATACACATGTGTCCAGATAGGTGTAAGCTGCTCGTCTTTGAATCTCGCATCATCCTCTAGTCATCATGAGCCATCTAGTTGCATAGGCGAAAGCGAAGCTAGATGTATCATTAGTGAAATACAATAGCTGCGAAGGTACGTGGCTATAGCGTGTTGCAGAATATGTCAAGAGTAAAATGGCGTATCAAACACGGATTTAGCCAAAACAATTATAATAACGAATGACGCGTAACTTTCTACAGCAATGTGCGTGACATCGTTTTAAAGACGACGACGACCCAAAAAACGTCAATTACTGTACGTATCTAGGGTTTCTAACAGGTCTAAAATTGGTGCGAGCTCATAAAGCAAGTTTCCTAAGCTTAATAATCACTATCCCTTCCCCTGGAAAAAAATTCAGAGACTATTTTCTTGCGGAAACATTCAAAAAAGGAATACTAAAAATTATTCTCCATAATTATATAATTAGGAAAAAAATAAGCAACTTTTTTATCTACACCATAATGATGGAACTTGAGATTCATTTGTACCACCGAATAAAATGCCCTGTAATTTTAACATTTTTACAATCTAGCTTTTCTTCCTCAATTTTTGTTACTACAAGCTAAAAGGGACAAGTCAGCGTTCGTGAATTGCAGTAGATATTGTACGAAGGCATAAAGTTAATCTGGAAATGACGGCAGTTGCACAAAGGAAACCTCAATCTTGATTGAATAGTACTATAATCTCAGTGTGTTGCCCAGCTGTACAAAATAATCATTGTGTTGTCCAATCTATCATATGTTTAGAGATCATCCCCCCCCTTTCTGTTATCCTCTTGCTCTCTGATGGGAAGATACTTCATCTCATCTCTATATGGGGCGTGAAACGTTGAAATAGGGACTATTTTTCCGCTGGCTCTTATGCTTCGCCGCCTCTCTTGCGGCCAACATTCTGGAAGATAAAAAGAATATATTACATTCGAAAGATTTAGAGTCGAAGAAGATGTTTTTACTGAAGAGATGACAAAATTTCTACAAAAAAAAACGTTTTAAAAATCCGCAAAAGTGGTTCCTAGGTTTGTTGTAAAACTACCTGGCTTTTTCCCATTTACGTTCCTCCTGCAATACTTTATACTTCTTTGGTTTTTGGATTTTAGGCACACCGACAAGTTGCCGAAAGAAATTTATTCGATGCAAAAATAATACCCACATTATCTTCCACCCTACGTTCAAAGAAGAGGGGAAGAACGTGAGATGTTTCAGGTAACTCTACTTATTCAACTCACAATGGAGAAAGGGATAGCATGCAAAGAACTATTACAACTGTTTCGACCCGCATATATCACAGCAATCTCGAAAACCAGTGCCACAAGTATCCTGAATGCGACTAGCAGCGTTGGGAGCTGGAATAACATCCTGTAAATTTGTTTCGAGTTTCGTATATTGCAGGGTATATTTATGCTCAAGATATAAAAAAATAATAACGCAAGCATAGGTAGGTGCGAGAGGATTAGTAGATAATCATATACTTGTGTTCGAAAAGAAGGTTAAACGAGAGGTGGCTCAGCGGGAGAGCTTACCCTTCTTCCACGTGCCGTTCTAATAATTCTTTCGTTGGGAAGGAAAACTACTTACTTGTCGTATCTCCCAAATACACGCCATTTAGGAAAAAAGACAACCCCAGGGCGTCAAGCGTCTGAGGATGTCGTCATGTTTTTGTGTGATAACATGAATATAAATAAAATGCATATCGGTATAGGCGATTTTGTGTATGTGACATATGTTAAACAGGTTAGTTAGCTCAGTCGGTAGAGCATTCGGCTGTTAACCGAAAGGTCAAGGGTTCGACCCCCTTACTGACCGCATCTTTTTATTTCCTTTTTGTGCAACCTCCTCCTCCTCCTCCTCCTCCTCCTCCTCCTCAACGGCTTTGCTGGAGTAGCTAAGCGATGATGGAACCCCATTCGCCGACTTTCGTCGTATTGTTGCTACTCTTCGTAGCAACGGAGAGTGGAATCAATCTTCGGGGGATGAAAGAATCTCCACGGTAAGTTAATGGAGGCTACAATGTACTTTTTACCGAGTATCTTCGAATCTGCGCTTCTTTTTGAATGTTGCCATTTCTTAGCCGGATCCAGCCCTCGACCGGAATTTCTTCGAACATGGTTCTGCAGCGTTCTTCGACTAGCTATAACCGAACAATCACAAAAAAACCGCCCAAACTGTACGGATTCGCCACTTCTGTCAACGGTATTATTACCGAATTATAAAAGAAGATCCTTCACGTCGTTTTCATTGTATTTTTTCACTTAACTTCGTTCTTTGTTTCATAGGGACAGCTCCCTTGATCTCAGTGTCTATCGATGGGTATGGCCAAATTGGAGGAGGAGGGGGGAAGGTTCGGTACAATCTCTCTGCGGTAGTATATCCATATGAGGACCCTGGCGCATACTTTCCGACAGCCGGTATATAGCAATAAAGCAACAGGGACGAACTAAAATAATTGCTTGAAGTTTGCGAAATGGAGAATTTTCTTCAATCCTGCGCATCATGTGTGCATTTGGGCTACATATCGAACCCATCAAAACGACGTTTAAGTCCCAACATGTTTGTGTCGTAATTTGTAGATCTGTTTCTACCTCTACTTTCCTCAGGTCCAATGCCATCTCACGGCGACTACGTATGGGTTGCGACTCTTAGGCGTTCCAAGACTCCAGGGGGGAATTTCACTGTAAGATTGTCTTTGTTATCTTTGTTCATCGTCAGCATCGTAAACATCATCACATCGTCAACGCACCACCCATTATTACATTATTAGGCAAGGATCTCTGACCAATGGGGTGGTGACTCGGGATCACTTGTGCTGTATAACCTCACCTATGGTGACGTTTGGTTTTGCTCCGGTCAGAGTAATATGGCCCTCGAGACTTTTTTCACATTCTCCGCAGATACCTTGAAGGATGAGCTCATAGCTGCTGTTAAAAGTAGTCAACATATCAAAGAAAGTCACGGCAGAGAGAAAGAAGCTCTTTTGGACGTACGGCATTTCATGTTTGGAGATATGAACACCAATTTTGCCGCAACGACACCCCAGTGGGTCACAACATACAATACAGAGATCGACGACGATGGTAATAAGAGGAATTTTCCATCACGATGATGATGATGATGATGATTATGATGATATTCATAATCCAGCTGCTGTTGTTCTTTCTCTATCGTAGCAGCAGGTATGTTCCGATCATCATTTGTAATGTTGCTTCTTGTTGTTGTTGTCAGATTTCCGTTGGCACCAAGCTAGCATATCTGCGCAAGCACCTTTCATCGTCGATCCTTCGTCGCAGCGCCGTAGTGCCTGGGCTCAGTTCTCCGCACTTGCTATGTATTTCGCGGTGGAACTATCGAAAGAAATGAGTAAGAGCAGCAATCGAGGAGGAGGAGGAGGAGGAGGAGGAGGAGGTATTGTGGTGCCCATAGGTGTGATCCAAAGTGCGATAGGGTAATAATACAACAACAACAACAACAACAAAAGCAGAGAGAGAGAGAGAGAGAGAGAGAGAGAGAGAGAGAGAGAGAGTGGATGAACCATCGAAAGTAATATGATCTCTTCTTATGATATTCCTGACATTTGTTATCATCTAATTTGTTCTCTTCTTTGTATTATCAAAGGGGCAGTCAAATCGAGGCATGGATTTCTAATGTGACATTGCAACAATGCAGCAATGAGTCTCTTCACGGTGGAAGCATTCCAGACAACTCAGGGGCACTGTTCTATGGCATGGTGGCGCCTTTTGCAAACTACTCCTCTCGTGGCTTTATCTGGTGTGGTGTAGTAGTAGAAGTAGTAGTATTAGTAGTAGTATTTGGTACGTTAATGTGTGTCTTTCTTGCAGGCAGCCAAATAATCACCTCATCACCATTATCATCATCGCCATAGCCGTGAATTATTCAGGTGAATCACGCGATAATATCAGGTATCAAGGAGAGAACAATGCATATGGAGCTGCAGGCAATGTAGTTACTGATGATGGCTACGGCTGTGAAGTAGCACACTTAGTCAAGGAATGGCGCAGAACGTGGGGAAATGGCGGTGATGATGACGTTGGACAACAACAACAACAAGAACAAGAAGAAGAAGAAGATGGTCAGCCATTAGCTGCAGGGATTGTTACATTAGCTGCAGGTACTAGCGAGGGGTGGGGAAATCACATGGCTGGCATTCGTTGGTCGCAAACAGCAAACTATGGCGTCTGGGAGGATAACCCTTACCTACCCTACACGTTTGGTGCTCATGCCTATGATCTCCAAGAGCCTTGGTACTATTATACCTGTGGAGTACTACTACTACTACTACTACTACTACTACTACTACCAAGAAGAAGATGACCGAGGAAAGATATACTTTGTGCAAACTGTCTTTGTTATAATTATTACTCACGGTACCATAATAGGTTTTTCGTCGGGGATGGAAATCCAGCTCCTTTACCACAAGATGAAGTGGCAGAAGGCAAGGATGATGACTATCCATGCTGCTTCGCTGCAAATCCGACTTGTCGTGGCGATCTGTGCCCTGACCAGTAAGAGAGAACACAGCTACTTTGCTTTACTTTCTTCAATTCACCTGCTGCTGCTGCTGCTTCTGCTGTCCTATCATGCCTGAAACAAGTCACATAATAATAATGCTAAGTTTTGAGCAAAGGAATATATCATCATCATCATCGAAGTATCATGATTGATTATTGTAATTATCATCATCATTATTATTATTATTATTATTATTATAATCCAGACTTGAAGTACAAACTACTCATTCTCACTATAATAATAACAACAGCAGAGATTAGTATTAGGTTGTCGTTTCTGTGAAATTGAAACAGTCCAAAGAAGTGTCATCATCATCATCATCATCATCATCATCATCAGTATTATTGTTTCTAGGTACAACTGCTCGCTGCCGTCATTTGAGACGCATCGTTATGGCAAAGAATGTGCTGAATGGCCTCCAGAAAGTCGATAGCAACAAGCGACAGCATCCACACACACACACACACACACACACACACACACATACACACACGCGCGCGCGCGCGTACACAGCAGAGAAAGAGGAGGGGAGACACGAAGGAGATGAAAATAGTAAGATGTGTGTATATCTGTGTTTGATAGGTTGAATCTAATTCATGGTAGTTGCACATGACGTTATCTTCTCTCTTTCCGTTCATATTCTACTCTAACTGTAATCATATGTGTCGCTCTTATTTCTGCACAGGCTCGTGGCTGCAAAGTCTTTGGCCCTACTCTGAATTGATTCGCAACAACTCTCCTTCCCAAATCCCCGGCAATAACTTCATGGGAGGGATTCATCCGCGTCTCAAGAGGCCGTTGGCCAAGCGTCTAGCGCTAGCAGCATTGAATCTTTATCGAGGAGGATCTTCATCTTTGTCATCATCATCATCCTCTCCATATTCTTCATCATCATCAACTAAAACTCTAGCTGGATCAGGACCTACCATTGCTGGCTGCCGCTACAACTACTACAATCCCTCCTCCTTGTCCTCCTACAACGCTGAGAATGCTACTGCTGCTGGAACGTTGGTACTGCAATTCAACCTTACATTGCTACGAGGGGAGTCTCTTATGCTGGGTATGTAGTCAGTCAGTTGTACCCTCAATCTAATTATTACTACCACCACAGATAGATTGTGATGATGATGGTGATGATGATGATATTTGTATGTTGTAGAAACAGTGGAAACTCTGCTGCTCCTGCTGCTGCTGCTGCTGCTGCATGATGAGAAAATCTATGAAAAGATGATGATGATGATGATATATTAGGACAATTACAACATACGCTGCACCATCCCGCCCCCTCCCCCCAATTTCGCATACACACACACACACACGCACACAAACTAAAGGGTCCTTCGATTCGAATCGATCACACTGGAAGCCTCCTGCTTTATGGAAGAATACCAAGACAAATCCAGCACCTTCACCACCACCACCCAAAGAGGTTGGAATATAGGAGTATAAGAATAAGAATAATAAAGACGAACTGAGTCATCGTGGGGGGGGTTGAGCAATCCTAAAGATCAATTCACTGAGGACAAGTAATCATCATTTGCCAATAATCGTGTAGGTCTTTGACAGCTTGGGCCTTATGGTGTGTCTCAGGTGCATATACAACGACAATAATAATAATAACAAGAAGAATAGTAAGATGAATAGTGCAATAGTAGTAGTAGTAGTTGTACCGATCATCGCCATACAATGTATGGCCTTCTTTATCAAATAGAGGAGCCATATTATGATTGTTATCATATATATTATTGATTAACACAACTGCTGCTGCTGCTAACACCTGCAGCTTATTATATCTTGATTAATATACGATGTAATATATATATATATATATATATATATATATATATATATATATGAGATTGTCCTTACTCAGTGGTAAGGACAATGAGGATCTTCTTCTTCCTGGAAATGCTTCAACGTGTGAATGTCAAACGTGGGACTACATGTACGTCAATGACACTCACGGCGACGATGCAACCTTTTGGTACTGTGCTGTTGGCCCTGGGTATGTGTAAGTATTAGCAGTTTATCACAACACTGTTCTTCATACTCTTCGTCTTGTTCAACATCACCATTAATTACATGATTTTAGATACAAGCCTACCATGGAAGCTATAGCCTCGGAGAGAGAAAGAAGGCACCGTCTGTGGAAAGCAACAGAGGTTGTAGTAGTAGTAGTAGTAGTAGTAGTAGTAGAAGTAGTAGTAGTAGTAGTAGTCGTCTTCGTCGTCTGAAACATGCTGTACACTCGCTCACATCTAGCTGCTGCATGTGTTTCATTGTCCTCGTGTGATGATCAATCAGTAATCATCGTTAGACCTCCTCTTATCACTATAATTACTATTATTATCAGGTAAACAACAATCCTCGTCTTCTTCGCTGGGTTCCTTCCCCCAACCCATTCCGTGAGCAGTGGATGCCTGCACCACTCCGTCTGATTGGGGGGGGGAAAGCTGTAGTGAATCTCAGTGGAATAGAGTCACTGAATAACAGCATGCTTGTGAGGGCAGTCCGTCTCGCATGGCCTCTCTTCGATACACCGTAAGATGATATACATATACAATATATATATATATATATATATATATATATATATATAATACGTTAGTAGTAGCAGTAGGAGGAGGAGGAGGAGAGGAGTACCTTGTTCTCCGCCAACATTGATAACAATAAATACCACTGACATTACTGTTTCTTCTTAACTACACATCTATCAGATACATCGTCGGCGACACGTGCTGCCCCTCAGCGCTAGTGCAGGTATAATAATGAGGCCTGACATTAATTCAACCATACTCTTTATTAATACAATGTTTCTTCAAAAGTGAGTTGTAAGTGTGTGGGGCAACCAACAAGGCATTACCATTATAATAGCGATTGGTTTTTATCATCATTCAGGCGGGGCGTGCAGTGTGCATGCCTGGTAGTTGCGCTCTATACACGGACCGATCACAACTGCCTGCAAATCCTTTCTTCGCGGTTATTGAAGCAGATGCAGAGAATATGAGAGGAGGAGAAGGAGGAGGAGCGGAAGGGAGAGGACGCTGTCGGTGCAGGGCTCCGCAAAGTTGCAACGAATAATTTGATCGTTCTTCCGTCACATAAGCGATCGCTTGAAGCATAGTGCACATTAGCGTGAGCGTGATTGGAAGAATATCATGCTAAATTACTTCAAAACTAGTTTGTGTGTATCATCTGAGTTTGCTTTTAATAAATGAAAAATTGTCGTACATATTCCAAAGATTCAGCGTAAGCTGTCGAACGCACACGTAGGTAAGAGGATGATAATCTCACAATTTGCTGTGTCATCTGTAGCCGCAAGTAGTTGGCAGCCGTAACAATGGTCTACAGGATTGGTAGCAGCAAATGCAAGCTCCGCTAGCAGGAGCATCGTTTACGACAAATGCATGGTGGGAAAGCATGCGCGCAAGGCAAGCTAGCTAGCTAGTAACTGTTTGTTAGTAAGTGGCTAGTCTATTATCTGTCTGTTGGCATTGTGGACACAGCAATGGCATGCATGTAACATGTGTGGTATTACATGTCTATTACAAGTATCCTCTGGCTAAGATGCAACTGTAACATTGTCTCAAGTGTTGTCTTTGTGTTCAAATCAATCCTTCGTTTTCATTCACATCAACGACATGTGCAAATATGGGTTGTTGTGTATAGTTGATCATGCGCATGACAGCTAGACAGCCCATGTGCCAACGTGCGTACCGCAGCAGGGCCGGTGGAACAGAGAACACACTCAAACAAGTGCATACGCACCCACTACATGCATGAGCCTCCTGTTGTATCGATTGCAAAAGCAGCATGTCTAGATGTGCCGTGCGCGCGCGCTAGCAGTGCGCGTTGGTTGGAAGCCAACAGCAGTTGCATTGCGTGCATTGACCAATTGCATGCAGCCCACTGTGCCGCAGCCGCATCGATGAACGACCTGCTGTGTAGCTGCTGTGCACACCCAGACACGTGGTGAGTGACTAAATGGTGTTCCACTACGCGACATGCATGATGCCTGAGCAGCTCTAGAACTGTGCGCCAGCAATGCGTACATGCGTACATGCGTTCATTGTTCTAGTATTACCAAGGCGTGACATGTAAGACTTAAAATTTGACGTACAACCTGTGAATTGACAACGCCCATGGCCTGCTCTTTCATATGCTAATTACTAGACGTTGCAAACCGTGATTTCGTTTCTATTAGCATAGCACGACTCTATTTCGCGTCCAATCATGCACTTAAGCATACACCCCAAGCTTGTTCATTACAGCCCCGACCCTGTTCGGCATTTCCCTGATCTCAGTAACAGGAGCCGCAGCAAATGGGTTGTTTGAGTAATTGATTCCAACTGGGTTGGCTACGTTTTGGATCACCCCAGGCATCACATCCAGGTTGGTAAATTGGGAGAGCAGGTAAAGTCTCGTGCGCTCAATCCATGGGTACCGGGCAATGAGATTCACGTAGAATTTCTTCAAACTCGCAAACATGTGTTTCTCTCCCGCCCATAATCCAAATATGAATATGCCCACACTCATGCGGAAACAAAGGTACAAGACGAATACCACCTGCAACAAGTACGACCCAAAAAAATTATACGTCAGCAAAATTTGCGCTGACATCTCATTTGCATGCATCCATCGGCCTTAATCCCCCCCACCGCTCGGAAACATTGAAAGGTGGAACAACAGAGTAACGATACATAATTAAACAGAATTTTCCCCTCACCCACATGCTCTGGTACATACCTGCGAGTAAGCTGGTGCATCAGAGGAGGCGTGGGCCATCTCGGAGATAGAAATAATTGTTTCTAGAACAACTCCAAACGCGAGGAAGAAGACTATCAGTGTGTACCGCGTCGAGTTTGACGACGCTTTTGGTTCAAAGTTGTAATCCGCATCTTCTGTTCTATCAAGGACCTTCATCTCTACTATCGCTGAGGAGGACTTGGGTTCCATCATGGAATCCTCAAACTTGTCGTCGACCTCTGAATGCGGCTCTGCCTGCACCGCAACAACCTCGCTGCTGTCTTCTTTCAGCTGATCTGCTGACAAAAGACTCACTGCTTTCTCGTCCTTTCTAAAGCCGGTGGTGCTGCTTTGAACACCGTTCTTTAGTTTCTGATCAGGAATAGGCTCATGGCCACTTTCCTGCTCTGCTGAAATAGCGTACTGATACTTGATAATAAGGTAAATACTTGCCCCGCTGATAGCCAATTGAAATAAGAATTTTATCACCTGGAATGCTGCTGGATCCCTAGTTGAGGAGGAGAGCAAAAAATGTCATATCGGAGAGCAAGGGGGGCAAGGGAAGACAAGGGGTAACAATTTGTTGAAATTTTCCAGCAGCATCACCACCACCAGCAGCAGCAGCAGCAGCAGCAGCAGCAGCACCAGCACCAGCAACACCATTACTATTGAGTATTAGCAGCAGGAAACAGTAGCAGAATCAGTGGTGGCATAATTTTGTGAACATCGGCAGTCAATACCGTGTCGTGCAGTGAAGTATCGATTGGGTGTAATCGGCATCGTTTTCATCTACATCCTCGTAAGTCGGCACCACCCCAGGGATGCAGAAGATGAGGGATATAAACAAGACTCCCAGCCAGGACGCAATGTGTCCATACCTGAGAGGGGAGAGGAATGTTTACAGCAGAAACAATGAGAGCAATATTTCACATGACGTCACAAATAAATTTCCGGAAGCACGCATTAAATACAAATGTACACAAAATACACTAGAAATGCTGGAACCAATGCATGCATACATGCACGGGTGAACTTAATCTTCAACGGACTTTTCCGTCTTCAAAACCGTTTCCTCATCGTACACGAGCCTTGCGTAGAGCGTAGCACACAGTACAAGCCCATAAGCGCCCACTAGGAGCTGGAACCCGGTCTCCCAGAGGTGCAGACCGACTGCTTGGCTACGGGATATTTCTTTACCGCTATAGTCTAGACATGCCAGATGCACGCCCATGAGAGCGGAAGTGATAACTCCTATGACGCCGACAATGCGCCAGGGGCCAACGATTGGGCGTTGAGAGCGAGCAAGAAACATCATAACCAAGAAGAAAAAGCTGCCACATAATGAAAGGGATGAGACCCAGTAAGCAATGCCTATTGATACCTCGTTGTTCTTGTGCATGTCTGATTCACTCGTCGCGTTGAGGGCGGCAGCGGCAATCAGAAGCATGGGTAGCGAGGAAATGAGAACCACGAGACATGCGGTGGAGAGAAGTGCCTCCTGTATCCCATATGCAACTGCTAAAATGTATGCCGTTGGAGCGGTAGGTAACATCCCATAAATGAAGGCAAACTGGGTAGCAGTCTCATTGTTGGTCATGAGTCGCGCTAGAATTGCCATGATCATGGGCATAAGAATTACCTTGGTGGACACCAAGACTGCGATCCCCAATGGATTGCCCCCTTTCACGTTAGGGTCGATTGAAAGCCCAAGGGAAAATAATGCACAACCTGCATACGTCTTTGAGAGGATCTGAAGTAGTCCCTTGAAAAAGAAGGGAATGTTTTCCGGCCCGGCTGTGACGTTTATGAAGAGGCCAAGGATGCAAGACATGACAATGGGTGATTTTAGAAGCTTGGTGAACACGGTACACGCGATTGAACTGTTATTTATTTCTGCTCCCTGACTTGATCCGAGCGCGATCTTCTTTTGAGTAGTGATCTCCATTAGGATAAGGGACATCAAATTTAAGAATAACAGCTGTACGGGTGCAAGCAAGAAGATATAGGTTCCATATTCCTCGCCAAAGGACGCTGCAACAATTGGAAGACCAAGTGCAATATCATTCGATTGCGTAGTGAATATCCCGAATATTCCGATCAGTCCAAAGCGGTCAGCACCCGCATCGGCGCTTAACGAATATGTAACTATGCAAGTTCCAATGTATACCAATGTCTTCGAGATGGTAAGCGCCGCGAACAAGGAGAAGTCGAGCGAGGAGGCGTTTAAGGTGGCCAGTCCCAAGAAAAATAATGCAGGAATAGAAATCGTTGCGATAAATTTGTTTAGTCCCTCCATGTGTCTGGGTAAGAAAATCTTGTAACGCCGACATAGGAAGCCAAGAGCAAAGATAATCCCCGTTTGGCCGACCGATGTCAAAAGACCCTCGAGGACGTTGGTCATGTTGGAACGGCTGCTTCGGCTATCCGGTGTCGTCGTAACTGTTCGTGATCGAATCTCTAATAATAAACTCCACAACGTCTCTGGATCCCAGACACCTCTCTGGAAAATTCCTGCCAACATGCGATTTATAAGCTGATCATCTTAATAATTTCAGTCCTCATGGTCTATTTCAAATTATTTCCTTCGAATTATTTCTAATTTGCCAAACGAATAGCTCTCTTCTCAATAATTTACGAATAAATCATGAAAACACTGAAAATATAAGCACCGCAATAGTTAAATTTGTTGCTTAAACTTCTATCTTGTGATGATTTTAGATGAAGCCGGTGTTTTGTTTGTCGGAAACACTAAAATAATGTATAATATAGATAACGTCATGTAATATTTGTTGTCGTAAAAAAAAATTAAGTAATTTCTATCGTCTGAAATTAGATTGGAAGTTTCAATTTAGTTATTTTTCTGGTTGAGACAGGTAGCATGTGTGTGACCCTTTTATCCCATCCGTCATGATGGAAGTGATGTCGTAAGTAATTAAATTAAAAAGTAAACAGTGGACCCCCGTTGTATGAGGACATTGAATATCCAGATATAAAATTCCTTGATTTAGACAAATAAAGGAATATTTGAATCAAAAGTTTGCTAAAATTATTAGTCTCACGACTATAACCAGAGGCATTTGAATATCTATGTTCTACCATTGGGCATAAATAAATCTTATAAAATTATTCAGGCAACAAATCCCAACATCCCGCCTCCTCCCCTGTAGCATTCATCGATAAAGGTCATATCAAGGATAAAACAGTCCTTGGTGATCGTAATGTATTTGTTGCTGATATGTTCTACAAAGAAAAAAAAGAATGGAATCCATTAGATGCGCCGATTTTAAACTACATAGTCATTTTTTTATTGTCATGTTGTTTACAGTGTCGGTGATTCGTCACAATAGCCTAGTACTTACGACAATTTCATGTTACGAAAGGCAGTGAAGTGGGTGTACGGACGTCTAGATAAAGTATTTCCCGTCTCTTCATCACGAAAAAGACAACATGGCGGATCTAAAAAAACAAATAGCTAAGCTAGAGGAGGAACTGATGGAATTAAGGAAACAGGGGTAAAGTAGCATCATACAAGTTGTAGTAAATGCATGAGAATATATTTTTAGGCCCTACTTTCATAAATACAACGCAGCACATCATAACCCAAAAGTGCAGCGAACAAAATAAATTTGCTGAAATTCTACTGATTTTGTAGCGGCCAAAAGAACTGGCTTGCGATGGAATCGAAGGATCGTTTCAACAACCTAGCACCAGGAATCAAATATCAAAAGATGCTCAAAGGTGTCGCTTTTTAAACTTGTGTCTTTTCAGTATCGATTCAAATCGAATAATATTTTTGCCCTCACAATCTTCTCTACGAAGGACATTTTGGCAAGATTTATGCAATGCATTGGGCAAATCAAGGAAATGGACTTGTTAGCGCTTCACAGGTAGATTACTCCATTAATATATATATTAATATATATATATATATATATATATATATATATATATATATATATATATATATATATATATATATATATATAACCGTAGATGTGCTAAGAAGTTTTATCCCATCAATTACAGGACGGAAAGCTCATTATATGGAATGCATTTACAACTCACAAGCTCCAGGCTATCATAGTAATATTGGCACGAATCGCTTGTAACAGAGAGTGTAGGGACATTCTAATGACTTGTCTATTTAAATAAAATACAGCTTCGGAGTTCCTGGGTCATGACTTGCGCATTCTCGCCAACTTCCAAGTTCGTAGCTTGTGGGGGACTTGACAATATTTGCTCCGTCTACAGTGTCGATGAGTCAAAGGAACCTTTGGACAGAGCTGCAAAACCGCCAGAGTTGAGAGAGCACGACGGTTATTTATCTTGCTGCAGATTTATCTCTGACAACGAGATTGTCACCACTTCTGGTACACGAATTTGTTTCGATTAATTTTATACTTTGGTTGAAGAGAAGTCGAATTTTCAGGGGATGGAAGTTGTATTCTTTGGGATATCGAGTCAAAAAGACCCGTGACGACTTTCAGAGATCATACTGTGAGTTCCCTTCCTCTAAAATGCTTATGCTGGACGATTCTGACATTTGACTTTCTTTTTTTACAGCAAGACGTCATGAGCGTCTCCGTATATGAAAATCTCTTTGTCACTGGATCCTGTGACCAGACAGCGAAGGTTTGGGATTATAGAGGGAAGAAAACTTGTGTGATGGATTTCGAAGGATGCCACGAGAGCGACATCAATTCGGTAGCTTTCTTCCCTGATGGGCAAGCATTCGGGACTGGTTCGGATAACTCCAGAGCACGTCTGCTTGACCTTCGAAGCTGCAAGCAATTACAGGAATACCTCGACGACAATAAGGATTTCTGCTGCGTAACATCGGTCGATTTCTCATTAACAGGCAAGCTACTGTTTGCCGGATATGATGATTATCACGTCCAAGTTTGGAATGTTGGAAATGGTCAGAAGGCAGAGGTGCGTAGCAAAATCTTCAATGCGTAGAGTAGATGATTTCTTATACATTTCCCCTTTGAAAAACACTGAAAATTCTGCTGGAATTTTCTCAGACTCTGGATATGCACGAGAACCGTGTATCATGCCTCGGTGTATCAGGAGATGGAAAAGCTCTGTGTACCGGAAGCTGGGACACCAACCTCCGCATTTGGGCTTAATTGTAATTACCCTGAACATTTAAATTATAGTTGTCGTGAGGGAACGATTGTTGAACCTCTCTTGTATTACATAAGCATCAAGTTTGTTGCATGGTCGTACGACAAATCAACAAGTCATTAAACCTTGCATTATTTTTTCTGAAGTTAAAATTAACTAAGGATACTGATGTGATTCGTCACATTGCTGATAACCATGTGAATCTTGTGTGCGTTATTGTCAGTTATGAATGTGTACGATGGGAGATAGAGTGCTATGATTTTGCCGGCGAAATACCCAGCTTCCCTGCTAGCCTGGAAGATGCGCTTGCATAGCTAACAAATGTTTGATGATTTGTTCTAGTGTTAGTGGTCGCATCATCACCACACATGTAATTCAATTATTCATCTTGTCACAAGGCCCACCTCACACATCGCTACATGCTAGCATGGTATGCATTTCTGCCGGGCGGCTGTCGCGTGCACTACAGTGTAGCAGCAGATTCGAAAGACGATCTAGCTAGCTAGCTAGCTAGGCGACTACAGGCAATGTCTAGATGTGACACAGAGGCAACAAACAAAGCGCTGCGATGCATGGGCGGTCAATCAAGCTGCCGTTCTAGCGATATAGCGTTGTTTCCACAGCTAGCTACTAAGACTACGTACAATGGATGCATTGTTAGGATGGATTACTTACATCCGCTAGATTCATCTCACATCGCAGTAGCAGCGTACGTACGTGTACGTACATAGAGCTGTCAGAGCTAACTAGCTAGCTAAATAAAGAGCGCACAACAGCACGCAAAGCTAGACAGGCTAGCAGGACCAGCTTGCAGAAGAGGTTGCGTACGTGCCATGATGTGTCGTATGTGCCACATGTGTGTATGCAGTGTGTATGTCTAGGTGTAGATCAAGCAGCTTTGCATTGTACGCGTGTGCATGTACCCCACTGTACCCACAAACACAACTAGTGTGCATCAATCCAATTTTTGTTGGTAGTTCATTTTCTGACATTTTTGACTAGCTTGATTACATTTTTCAAGCAATGTGTGCGATGCCAGATGGCTAATTCAATTTTCTACTGAGAATAATCCCGTTGTTTCTATATGTCGAATAATTACAATCTTTTTCCCTCTGTCCGCCTCTCCATGATGTTTTTCCTATGAGGTGGACAAATCCTTTATTTTCACGGTAAATTGAGGGTAGCTAATCATATCTCCAATGCAAATTGAGTGTCTTCCGCCTCTCCTTTTAGACTAACGGAACACTCATCTCTCGATTCGTGCAGAATTGTTTTTTTGGTCACTGGCTGAAAGTCGTTGATTGAATCTTCGCTCCTTTCAATAGGGGTGAACTTGTCTCCACAGCTTTTCGCTGTATCACCACCAGCGAATGAAGACTTTAGCTCAGTTGGAATAGGGATTGGATTTGATCTTCGGTGATGAATCTCATCCTTCACTACATTTAGACTTCTGAAGAGTTTGTACTTCAGCCTGCAGTAATTCATATCTTTCACTGTGCTGGTGCGATTCGATGCAGCGGAACATGTTAGGCTTATAAATCGATTGATAGCTGAGTCTCCACATGGGGCGGAAGATCTGAATCTTGATCTGCATCCGATGCGCGTTCGGTGCTCTGCCGAGGAGCTCATCATTAGATCATTGTTCACTGTCGCTTTGAAGAGGCGCTTTCGGAGTGGGCTGACATCGCGGGAGTATGGCGAACCTACAACGAGGTCTTGCACTGACATTACTCTGTCCATGGCCCTAATATGCAGAGGCGATCGACGAAAGATGCTCGATTGTGCGTGCGAATGCGTGCTGCCAGCTCGTGCTTTCTATTTATATGCTTCTTCTTTCTTGCGGGATCGTTGAATTCATCGCATGTAATTATCATCACAACAACTGCTCATCGCTCATTTGAAATGCCGTTAAAATTTTTGGAAAACTTATTATATTGTTTCAATATGAGTAAATATGTCCTGATTTTTGTTAAGAATTTCTCCATAATCTGAGACATAATTGTCTGGAAAATAATTGTTCAGTTCCAGAATACATCCGAAAAAAAGGAAAACACAGTGTAGTTTGGCACTTTATGCTGATTTTCTCCTTAATATGTATGTCGTATCTGTGAAATGAGTCGATTATGACAAGCCTAATCCAAATGATCGGACTAAATCCTGACTCACCCTCAATGGTTGGTTTCGAGCTTGTGTGAGGTTTGCAACACCGATGCGAAACAAATTCATACAAGATTCGCTTCATCATTTTCAATTATTTATCCTTTTGAAAGGGAAAAAAATAAAGAAATTGATAAAATACCTAATATATATATATATATTGATCCTCATCGAGCTCATGCAATGAGAAACATTGTGTCTGAAGAATTACAAAAGAAAATCTCCTCCATCAGTCCTTCATACCAGGGCATTTTGTTTACAAGGGGTATGATCTTTTTTCTCGGTTGCACCCGAACTTCTCGGAAGTGCGAAGAACATTCTGGAATGTTTCAAACCCTTTCGGCATTCGCATCCACGAAACTTCCTGCATTTCCGCACTTTGCATTGCTAATGCCGTTTTTGTCCGGGATTTTGACAACTTGGATACACCCGTAGATTTACCACCCCTTCGCATGAGTTCTGCTGGGACCCCGTACAGCTTTTTTTGGGTAGGTTTGTTCGCCATGTTCACACACACAACGATGATGCTGATTGCATGGGTAGGATCTACTCTTATTAGGCTCACACAGACAGAGAAAATGTCAATTGTGAGTTGGCGTTTGCTCTTGTATGAGCATGTGCGCGATGTAGGCGGATGAGAGTCAAAAAGGCAGAGTTTCCAGCTTCGGAGAATTTCGGCGTTATGACGCAAATAACTCGGAATCCAAAAAATTGTTTTTTCCAGAAAAGCAAGAAAACTTTGTCGCCTATACAAAATCGGATGAATTCGGACATAATTTTGACATGGGTTCCGGCCTGATGGGTTCCCCCATTTAACTGCTATTTGCGATTTGCACCCTGCATCTTGGAGAAGCTTAACATGAGCCTCGCCAAGAAAATTAGGGACCTCGAAAGGCTGATCCGGAATCCGGTATAATATTTTTTATTTGATTTAGAGACATAGCAGTTTATTATCATCATTGGTTATTGTGATCAAACAAACAGCGGATGCCGGAGGAGTTGAAAAAAAAAAAGAGACCTGAACTTGAGCGCTTGAAGGCGGAGGTTCGATGCTTACACATTAAACATTTTAAAATAAATTTACGTACAGGACAGTTTAAAGAACAACTCTGATGGAACTAACCATACATTATCAGGCAGAGAGTTCGAAAAAGAAGCGTGCTCAGGTGGAGAAAGAAAAAAAATATGCCAAGAAATACCGCTATCTCAAATTTATAGGTTAGTGGAAAAGAGTGGAGAATAAATAAAAATAGGGTGATAAGGGAGGATAGGGCAAGAAGCCGGTTGCTATTGCCAACATTTAGCATTCTCTATGTGAACGAGCCCTCCAAATTATCAGAAAAAAAGAAAGTCACGAAGGCCTTGAATCGCGCTCGGAACAAGCTGTCTAAAATATACACAACAGGTTTCGAACACACAGATTGTATCCTCCACACAAATATATTTTTATTTCGACAGGGGTGCGAATGGTGGTGTTGACGGTCATTTCAGTGAAAGATGATTATTCTTCTGATGATAACAGACGGAGAAATGACGATTGAGGAAGGAAAGTTGAGGTTTACATATGTTTATCCCCCTTTAGAATTTATGGGTCCTATATTCTGCACCTGCTCACCCACTTATCGAAAATCTTGTATTATTTTTGTTATTGCATTTATAAGGGCGGAGATAGGAGTCTTGGAAAGGGATCTTGAATACATCATTGTACTTACAACCATTCACTGAAAGATTGCATGTGATAGAAGCATCATACCTCAAGGGCGGAACGAATACACTCATAAACTCTAAAGCTCTCTTTCTCTTTCTTTCACTCTCTTCTTTCTCTTTCAACACACACACGCACACACACACGTTGTATCTTATCTTATCTTATATATGGATGTGTAAAACAAACCTCAGAAATATCCTAAGGGCTACAAGTACGTGTCGCTGTATCCAAATGGAGGCGTCAGCGAGGAGCATGCTAAGCGGATGTAGATGAAATATACGCACGATGCACGCACGATGCACGCACGATGCACGCACGACACACACGCACACACTTCAACGAAGATCTATATACATCATACTGCACATTACTGTTTGATTTGTCGTTTTATCTACTGTTTGATTTGTCGTTTTATCTAGATATAAGATGCGCACGATGATACATGGGGGAACTGCTGACTCTGGAGGAAGCGAACGACGAGAAAGCAGTAGGAATAATGTAAGCAAAAAGTTGACTGGTGTCGCTATAGCAACAAATCAGAGGCCGGGAAAAACTAGCAATAGCGATGACGAAGAAGATGCGCAAGGAGACTCTTTCTTCGTTTCAGATCAGGAGGAGGAGGAGGAGGAGGAGGTGGACGAGGCAGGTTTTTGATGCAATAGAAACATGAAAATATATACTGCACACACATTCGCACACGCGCTGCACACGCACGCACACACACGCACACACACACACACACACACACACGCACGAATGTTATCACTTACGGACATGTACGTGCACATAATTTGATACTACTACTCCACGGATATTTATACCATAAAATGCTGTGCTCCTGTTGAACCAACGGCTCAGATTCAGCTAACAGCAAAAACAAGCAGCGGAATACTGCGGAAACAAAATTTAGAGATGATGAGAATGATTATAGTGGTGATGATAACGATGGAGAAGAAGCAGTCCTCGGTGATAGCAGCAGCAGCGGTAGCAGGATTGACAAGAACAAAAATGTGAAAGGAAATCACAATCGTAAGCAGCAAGCAAAGGCATCAACAAACGAGGAGGTCCTGATGACAGCCAAAGAGAGAAAAAATGTCAAAAAGAAATCAAACAAACGGAAGAAAGCGGACGTTCCAATGGGGGATAATGACGTATTAACCACCGATGATGCACTGGAAAAGACAATAAAGAAGAGGAAACGGAAGAAAAAGAAGAAAAAAATGCAAAGGAGAGAAGATTAATGATGTATAGCCTGACAGCGCCACTGTACGTAGCATGGGTTTTGCAACGTTGTTCATGAGAACGATATTACAGCATATCTTGATAGCACTTAGATGAGGTATGAAAATGATGTCTTACATGTGATCTATTATTCAAATGCGGACGCTGGTACCGCTTGGTCCTGCGATGCAGAGATCTTCAAGAATGAATGAAGATAGCAGGTAACACAGCCAGGGACTAGGCACAACAAATAAGCAAAGTATACACGATCGCGGTACTCATTATTGCGCTTGTTGCTGCCTTACATTAAATGTGTACATTGTGTCATCTAGTCATCATCAACTTCATAGTGTTGCTAATGATGTGCGTTGCACACCGCACACACTACAAGCAAGACCAGCAGTGCACAATGATTGCTCGTTAGTAGCGTAGGTAGCAATGCAGGCGGCGCATCTTGTGATTCCGTCCAGCTTGCGCTG
>ADNK01003179.1:37500-57500 GCA_000320545.1 Bigelowiella natans CCMP2755 | reverse complement strand
ACTCATTCACCTTGTTTCGATCTGTACGTTCTCGTAAGCTCTGAGGAAGAGTCAACGTTGCGGAAAATACACTGCAGCAACCAGGGCGAGTGTGAGTGTGTGTGAGTGTGTGATTGTGATTGTGATTGTGTGTGTGTATGTGTAATATGTTGGTCTATTACCTTATTTGGATCGAATCCCTCCTAGGAATCGTATTCTTACGGAACTGACGCAAGCTCTCTGAAGAATGAATATCAATGATCACAGTGATCATGATGATGATGATGATGATGATGACGATGGAATGAATATTAACATTCTCACCATCAAAACCAAATTTAAGAAAGCACCGACAACTTGAAAAACTAATGAATGAAACCAACGTTCGTTTCCTACCACCCTCTCTCATATCCCCCCCCCCCCTTTTCTCCTCTTGTATTGAATATGGTACTACGCATAAAACACATATGTATAAACATGCACATTCACAAGATAATATATTATCTCACATCATCATCATCATCACCATCATCATCATATTAATAATACCATCGAGATCATTGTCCTTGTCGGTGCTTCTCTTAACCTTGGAGTTTGTTGACCCCTTCCTTCCATTCTTTTTCCGTATTCTTCTTTCAAACTCATCATACCCTCCCCCCCGTGACGCAATTTTTCTGAGCTTTGTTCCAATCGTTTGCCGATCAAACAGAGCCACTAGGAGTCTAGTCATCTCTGCAAATTGACCCTGCATGTAATGACGATGACGTACACACACACACACGCGCGCATAGCGTTGTATTCATCCATTCGAACAAATTACGACGGAAGAGGAGGATAATGACCTACAACTACTGTGTGATCATGCTTATTGTATGGTGACGTTACTTGTGAAAATCGTACATGTCCTAATAATTTAGTACTACTACTAGCACGCACCTCTTTTAACATCCTGTCTGCTTCGTCGATCACAATGCTTTCCACCTTGTTGGTTAGTTTATATTTCAAGCTAGTAATAACGATATATAGTTGACCAGTGTCGTTGTCCTTGTTGTCATGATGGAATATTATCTAGTTGTTCAATGTCCTCATAAAGTAGTGTAGTGGTAGTAGTAGTAGTAGTAGTAGTAGTTTGATGAAAATGATGACATAAGCACACACTTATTGGAAGCTAATACCTGTGATAAATCTCGTAAATATGCAGCATTCGTCGAGGAAGACCCTCCATTGCGGCGATTACGTGCACTACTACTGCTGCTGCTGCTGCTGGTGGTGGTGGTGGTATTGTTGTTATTACTATGATCATCCTCCTTAGTCATCAATTCCCATAGTCGCCCTAATAGTAACAACATCATTATTTCATCGTTGAGCAGTTGTAGTAGTAATATACATTGGAGAAACAAACAACAGTGTAGCGTCAAGTGAATAACAACAACACATTGCAAAACATTTATCTTCCTCCCAACGTGTTATAACGACCTGGTGTCGCAACAATAATTTCAGGTCTTTTGCGAAGGAATCGATCCTGCTTTTGCTGGGATATACCGCCCTATGCCAAACGAATATATTATTTGTTGTTTTGATAGTGCTCATTGAAGGTGATGATGATGTTTTTTCTGTTATCTACAGCAGCAAGAAATCAGGCGCATTGTTGTTATCGTACATGCATATATGCATACCACAAAAGGATGGATGATTGGGGAGTTTGGTATCTCCTTTGCGACCTATCCAATTTATCACGACAACGACAACAGGATGATGGTTCAAATAATGATGATATATATGCAGCATGACTACTTCTGTAATACTATCCCACACACATCGGAATCTTGCCACTTTATGGTTCTATGTGGAGAGCATTGGCGTCTTCGTCGTCATCACACTATTATCCGTCTTGAGGTGAGGACATATCGTCACTATCATCATCTCATCACCATCATTCAAGAATACGTGCTGCTGCTTCATTGTTGTCGTAATCAATCATCATTTACCTTTTGTAGATGCTGTGCAACCTGTAATGCCAACTCACGTGTTGGTGCAAGAATGAGCGCTTTAAGGCCGTGTTTCCTACCCCCTCTTCCATCTATTCTGTTCTCGCTGTTTGCGTCTTCTTGTATGTCCTTTTTCTTCTTCATCATCAAATTATGAAGCAATGGGAGACCAAACGCAAGAGTCTTTCCAGATCCTTTCAGACATATATATATATATATATATATATATATATATATATCACATACGGAGTAGTAATAAATGGTAAAGCACACAAAAACTTTGCTGCATGATAGCACAAAGAGATTGAGATGAAGGTTGCGAAGAAGAAGAAGAAGAAGAAGAAGAAGAAGAAGAAGGATAAAAAATGAAGAAGAAGGATGCACACATGTGCATTAACCAGCATAGCACCTGTCTGTGCTGCACCAAGAACGTCCTTACCAGCTATAGCCTGTATTATCATTACTATTATTTTTAATATTATCATGTGAAACGTTATCATCCATGCATTAATTCACTACACCAAGAAGAAGAACAATAGGAGAGGGGGTACAGATGCGTGTGCTTGTTGTTGTTGTTGTTGTTGTAGTAGTAGTAGTAGTCGTTATCGTAGTAGTCGTCGTAGCAGTAGTAGTAGTAGTAGTTAGAGGAGGAGGAGGAGGAGGAGGAGGAGGAGAAGAACAACAGGAAGAACAAGCAGTATCTCCATGGATGGAATGATTTCAAAACTTGCAAACACATACTTTGCTAGTAGCAGCAGCATGTTATTGTTGTTGTTGTTGTTGTTGTTACCGGTGGTATGCACTGTTTCTGTATCTGTGTCGGGTGATTAAATCCCAATGTATTCTGAAGAATAATAAGAATAAGAATGAAATAGTAGTAACAAACATGACAAGTATAACTGTTAATATAACAGCAATGATCTGTGTTTGAATTAATCAATACCGTAAGAGTTGTAGCGATCTTAGCTTTCAACCCAATTTGAACCCAAGGATTGTTATCATTATTATCATTCCTCTCCTTATCATCATGATCATCATCACTGCTATCTTCATCATCATCATCATCATCATCATCATCATCGTTAGCATGATGTCGTCTCGATTCTCTTGATTCTGTTGTTCCAAGAGAATCATACTGAGATAATTCTTCTTCGTTGGCACAGCAGTAATGATATTGTGCTTTTCTTTTCTTGGAAGTAGTAGTCGTAGTCGTCTTATCTTCCTTTTCTCTCTTCTTTTGCGGAGTAGTATATTCATCACTTTCCCCTCTTCCAACACCACCATTCTCGGAATTATCATCATTTAAGTTATCATCAGTACTGCTATCATAATCCTCATCATCTTTCTCCTCCGTGCTAAACTCATCTCGCAGCCTTTTCTTTATCTTTTGTTCTTCCTTTTGATGCCCATTATCATCTTCTTCATCATCAACATCATCATCATCATTATCACCATCATCCTTTTCTTCTTCTCCATCGCTCTCCTTCCTTCCCCCCTCTCCTTTTTCTCCTCCTTCTCTGGTGACGGTCAAGACCTCAACCCCATCGTCAGCGAGGGTGTGAATATCAGGCACCAGAATATTTTTATCAGTATTAGCAGTAGTAGTTGTTGTTGTTGTTTCTTGATGGTGAGAATCACCAACTCTCCCATACACATCATTATTTGTCGTTGATGAGGTGCCATATGCTTTATTCTTTGATATTATTGCCGATTGCTGCTGCTGCTGCCTCCTTGATGAGACACTGTTGTTCATTCCGATCACTTCCCCACCTTCGTTAATATACTCAAGAACGAGCGAATTCGGTACTCCCTCCGGCCTCGACAGGTTCTATTTTATTGAGGTATGAAGGGGGGGGGGCGTTAAGAGTATATAAATAAGCAGATGGTCCCCTCCCTTCTTCTCCTCCTCTTCTCCTTGCACTACTACTACTACTACTACTACTACTACAATCACATACCTGCTTCACATGTAGTGAAAAGCCTGTGTAATGAACTTTATTATTATTATCATATTGCCGCATATGCCTTGAGGTCGCTCCTTCCAACAAACAACAATATTGATAATAATGATGATCAAGAAAAAGATGGAAAGCAAAGGAAAGACACGATGCGGGCACATGAAACAATGCGAAAACAACAAAGGCCGGAGCAATTTGAAGAGGCAAGTTTCAAGAGAGAATGACATATTATGAGGCAAGAGATGGGATAAGACAGGAGCTTTTGTAGGGTAACAACGTCTTAGGGAATAAGAAGAAGAAGAAGAAGAAGAGGAAGGAGGGGGACCAGGATGTATATCGTCAGTGAGCATTTTCATCGCATTATCTTCAGAAAGCTCCTCGATTCCTAGGACGACAAAGTATAAGAAGAACGAATAAAATTTTGCTATATGTGATAACAACGTGGTGATGATTGTGATTCTCCTTGCTGCCAATTGTAGTGCAGCATTGAAGAAGATACTACTTTGAGTAACATGATGTAAATTGATAGTGACAGCTGCTCTATGATGACAAATAATAATAAGAAGAAGAGGACACGGAAATGTAGGAGAAAGATCCATAAAAGAGCAGTATTAGGAGAAAGGTTGTAGCAGTAGCAGTAACAGTAATGGTAGAGGAAGATGAGGAGAGGGAGGAAGAGGCGCACATAAAGCAGCAGCAGCACCAACAATAATAAGCAGGCAAAGGTAGTAATTGATACTCTTATGTTATCTAGAGAATAACCTATCAAATGAGAGATATCCATTCCAAAGGCCATATCCAAATCAATCTACATTATTAATGGAGGGGGACAAATAGAGCATACAGATCCTAGTATGTCATCACCACTATCACCTTACATAATAGAATTGGATGTGTATTGTATTATCTTTTGGTTTAGTACCTTTTTCGGCTTCCACTTCGATTTGTCCTTCAAAATGCGCATGGCGCTGTGTTATGATGATACCAGAGTTATAATTGATAAGGCGTAGAACATTATTTCATCATTTCTCTTTTTGACACGTTGTCCAGGCGTAGAACGTTATTTCATCATTTCTCTTTTTGACACGTCGTCCAGGTGGTGGTCTTACGTGGATTTTTCGCACTACAGAATGTAGATATTGCTTGATGCACATATTCATTATGTATTGATTTAATGCACACGCACAAACACACGCATGTACGTTCTAATTGATTGGCGATGTTGATAGATTTAAGATTGTTCTTACTCAGGGCCAAAATAGGTGTTAGGAATGGGTTCTCCTCCTCCACTGCTGAGAAAAGGACAATGGTAGCGTCATATCGAAGAAGAGCCAAGAATGTAGTTACGTTTAGGGTGATGAGACGACGATATAATGGAACCATCAAAATGTCGTTTTGTGGTGGTTTTGCTAGCGCACCTGGCATCAGCTGCCCCCCCCATCCATCCTGCCGTTGTTGTCGGGTCATAGGAGGACTCTTTACCTACATCTAATTTTTGCTTCTTCTTCTTCTTCACAACTCTCGCTCTCGACCCGCCTCGAAGTCGAGATGATACTAAACACAGCAGCTCCAATTATAAGAATATCCACTTCTCAAAAATAACGACGATACGAATGATGATGCTAAGATGCGACGGCGACGGCGACGATGACGATGACAGAGACCTACGTTGTCTTGACACGACGACGAAATGATTATGTAGGTACAGCGTCTCCTCTATATATGTATAATGTACACTATTGTGTAGTAAAAACGGGAGGTAAATATGTCCCACCGCCTCTGGAGAGAGGTTTGACGTTAGACAGAGGATGCGCAACGAGAAACACCGCAAGGGAAAGGAGAAGAAGATTCGGCAAACTCCGAAGCTGCCGAGAAGCTACTGCCACTTTATCTCCTCTCATGTGTCTACGCAGGATACAAGAGAACCATGAGAATGCATTTGTACGTCGGTAATGAGTGGTTCGATGATCAGGAGGACCCATTAATTTGAAGAGGTGAGTGCAGACCATCATCGCATTATTCATGCAGATCTAGTAGTATCGCGATGATGCTACTGGCTGGATGGCTGCTCCTGGTCTTTCTCGTATTATAATATTTGTCCAAACGGACTTATTTTTCATTGTGCGACATCTAACATTTGTTGTCTCATCCTATGTTTTCCCACTTGATTTGGATTTAGTTTTTATCGCCTAAAATTATGATCCGTTATTTTCGGAAAGCTGCCTTTTACCATTTTTTTTGGATTGTGGCAGTAAGTCTTTGAGTTGAAATACAGGGGGATTTCTTAGGATTTCCTCCCCATCATTGCCGTCGGCTCCAGGCACAGGAGAAGGATTTGCTCCTGCCTAAGCGAGAAAGGGCTTGCTCTGCATTAACGCATAATCCAAAACGAAGAACAACATTTAAGAGTTACAGCCGAACTACGAAGGAGAATAAAATGGGAGTATGTGCGATTCAAAATGAGCTACCAAGTGATGTTGAAAGAAGGTATACTTCGTTCTATATGACATCTTGTCCATGTACATTGCACGTATGCTAAGGTTTGTTCGATGGCAAGTGAGTAAATACGTTGTTATTTCACGGCAACTGTCAATTTATCACTGATAATTCGTCACTCTAATCCATTTGAACCTTATTGATTCATGAGCCTGAATTTTTGCACTCTGTTTTGTATTATGTTTGTGTGCATTCGTGTGTTCTATTTGAGTAAATACATAGGAAGTGGAAGAATCTCTGATTACAACTCAGAAATTTATACATAAACAACAACAATCTACATTTAACAACTCAGGGTCGAAACCGAAAGAATACGACGAAGAAATAATGTGAGCTGGGATGAGGATAATCTTAGTTTAAATGACACAATACTAAAAGATCTCCGCAAAGCAAGACGGATAGCGAAAGTGGGACACGTTGACCTCCAAAACCTCTTTAACCCGCCAGATTCTCCTTGAAGACGAAAAAGAATATATATATTTGAGTCATAAAAAGTGAGAAAATGTCAAAGAGTTCTTCTGTACTTCTCGTCAGCCGAGTACGGAAGTTAAACATCTTCACTGTACCTAACAATAGATCTCTACCATGAAGGTATCGAGACTTCAATTTATTAAGCAGAAATGAATGACAAAGAATCAAAATGTAAAAACACACAACGTGGATTAGCAATGAAATCATCCGTTGAGCATGCAAACTTTGCTCCACAGATGTTGATCGAATTGTGGCCGCATATATATGCATGCGACCATGAATGTGCATACGATGTGATCGCATCATATTTTGTTTGTTGCCAAAGCTTCCACAGGGCTGAGCTGAAAGTAAAAATTGCGCAAGCGTGACATCCAGAGAACCATGTGTGACCAATTCATTGTTGCGCAATGACAATCTAGCAATGTGCAAACATGGTGCACAGCGTGTGCGTGCTCTGCTGCTAGCTAGCTACGCTAGTGCTCCATTGACGCAGTAGGACAGCCTACGGCAATCAACAACCAATTTGTTTGTGTCACGCAGTGTCGTCGTGACCATCGTGATTGGCAACAAATGTATAGCCATTAAACGTGGACAACACTGTGCGCAATGACAGATGCAGTCAGAGACACGTGTGCACACTTGTGCTTTGTCTCTTGCTTGCATGTGTGTGTTGTGCATGATCCTTTCAAGTGCATTCGTACCATTTGTAAATCCACGTGCACCAAGCAATGCATACACGTGCTAGCGTGTGCTGACACATGTGCTCCAGCTGGTAGCGCACACTTTGTCTCTCGATGTCTGCACACAATGCATGACTGCATGCACATCTAGCAGCTAGCTGCAGTTAGACATGCACGCACACGACGCACGCTGGCATGCACGACATCACTGCGTGAACACCACGAACCAACAACGTGCCAGCGCAGACTGTGGTTGTGTGTGGTGGGTCCAAACGACAAGACAGACAAAGCAGGGATCGAATGAAAACTGTGTGGAACCCAGGAACCCGTCCTTTGTGGTCGCTGTGTCTCTCCATTTGTTCAGTTTGCTTCGTGCATGTTGGAAGGGCTCTGAAAGGGTCATCGGGGAATGTGCTCGCTCGTCCACACATCCTCCCCACCCAATCGGTGTTGTGGTGTGCCACGCGGGAAAGCTGTCCAGGTTGGGCAAACGAGCTTCGCCCATTTCCAACTTCTCAGCTGCATCAGGTGAATGAATGAATGAGTGAAGCGGTTCCACAGCCAGACAGGAGCGGTTGAAAGGGTCATGGGTCACGCCAACTCTTCCGTGACCTCCTCAATGAATCACAGAATGAAAGGACAAGGTGAAGACCTTGAAGGCCATTTTTTTGCATGCTGAGAGGGCTGTGAACTGCGACAAGAATTTCCACACATGAACAATGAACAATGATGATGAACTGCGTTTCCAAAGTGTGACAAGACACGCTGAACAATGAACAATGATGATGAACTGGATCTGCATTTCCAAAACTACGTGGCAAGACGTTTGCAGTGAATGAGAACAATGAGAACAATGATGAAAAACTGCACTTCCAAAGTGTGACAAGACACTTGCAATGTGCGAAATGCAGTGCCTCGAGCTGGCTTCAGGGAGGACTGACTAGCAAATTAACAGGGTTCATACAAATTGGCACGAACTAAACATTGAATGCATCACAACAGCAGCCAAGTGCTCATGTGAATTCTTTGCAGTTCAGTTGGTAGACCACGATGGATTGGACTACAGGACTACCACGCAGCAGCAAACCACATGCTAAGTCGCACAAATGTGTTGTTGTCGTAAATGCTAAATAGCCTATGTTTTTGGATGTTGGACGCCTTGGCAGACATTTCTGGGAAATTTCTCAAATTCGTAAGCGTTCTATTCCTAACGTCTACGTGTGAATGGAGTCACCACTTGACCCTAGCGATGAGGAAGATAGCTGGATACTAGTTGGGGAGACACACAAACGTTATGTTGACGCCAAAGGTGATTTTTAAAATGTTACGAATTTTCCTTAGTTCCTTATCTCATCTGTGCTAATTTGTCCTAGTCACATCGAGTGAGATTATCAGCAACGAAAGGGAAATTGATCAAAGATGTTCGCTGGGTCTGCCAGGAGTTCATCATCTCTGGCGGCAGCTATATAAATCCTTCTCATGGATTATGTCTCCCAATGAGACACGTACAGCAAAAACCACAACTACTACTACTAGAACTAGCCAGGGAGGAGTCCGGTATATGACGATATTTTCTAATGAAATTGTTAGATTGCCCCTAAAATATATGACGATATTTTCTAATGAAGTTGTTAGATTGCCCCTAAAATATATGACGATATTTTCTAATGAAGTTGTTAGATTGCCCCTAAAATATATGACGATATTTTCCAATGAAGTTGTTAGATTGCCCCTAAAATTGCAACGCAAACCCAATTACAGACGGGGATATAGCTCATTTTCACAAGCAAAACTTGAGATAGCAAAAGATAATGCTGGAATTGCTACTCTCTGCGAGAAAGATGAGAAAGCAAAAATGAAAAAAATGCCCAAAAACTGCGCCGGAGACATTAAAGCTGTTGTAAACGATGCGACTGTGACGTCGCAGGTTGCAAAAAGATTTACGAAAGTGTTGATGAAAAAAGATTTCATTAGAGCGGTCAAGGCATATCGAATTGCGGGACATGCGAGAGGTTTCACACAACTATGTAATCATCTCACCGAAGTGTTAGTAGCAGAAAGTATAATTTGGGATATCTGAATTATACGTGAGAAAGTATAATTGGCACATCTGAATTATACGTGGCCTTTTGGCCATTACATACTGTGTCTTTCATTAGGTCTAATTTCCATGCTATGGAATGAAGTTCTACTCGTGGGATCACTGAAATTGGCTGGCATTGGTATCGGCCAAAAAGCATTTGTATTTGTATTAGTATGAGTGTCGTTTTCGATTAGGGATACGGTTACTTCGAAGATTTCTCGAGTATAGCCTGGCAAAGTTGTCGATCAAAGGAATAGGAAAACTGGGTCTTAATGTGCTGGGAGTTCTAAAGTCCAAATTATTTCTTTGGGGCCTAATAGTGACACTAGGTACCAACCAGTGGATTAACTATTAGTAGCACAAACAACACTCCTATGAGATGATAATGATGATGACATGTGGACTGCTGCTGCTGCTGTTGCATAGGCGGCTGCTGTTGTTTAGACAACTTCAGAATAGTTCCATTAGTTTTCATTTTTATTAGGTGTATTTCTACTGCCGGAGGAACAAACAACTTCAATAACGAATCTACTGCAAAGCATTTTTCTAGAGGCTATGAAGGCCGGCGTTGTGTTGAATGTTGGACAATTCTGGGTAGTCTATTAGTAGTCAATCTGTTTGGTGAATACAATTTTCTGAAATCATGCCACGATACCACTACAACCACCACCACCACCACACACAGATATAACTCTCGAAACAATGTTCTTGTGTGTGTGTGTGTGTGTGTGTGTGTGTGTGGTGCAGATGGTCATCCCAGCCATGCTATTTCTGGATAATGCGCACTCTGGTTACATTGAGAGCAGAAACAAAGGACATGGATTCAAAGACTCGCTTTGCGAAGGGCTGAATACGGTAATAGTACACGATAGAAGTCTGGATTTTATCTAAACTCTCTCGCATCGAGCACAATCATCTCTCTTTAGAAAACTGATAACAGATGTTCTTAGTCATCTTACGGTAGTTCCGCCATACACATAGGGTTCCAAATCTGTGGTGCGGGCCATCAAAGATTTGCGAAATGCAATCTACTTTGCTCTCGGTTTCGGACAACATTTGCACACGGAAGAAGATGGCTTGACTTGTACATACATAGAAATGAGTAGAATTTGATTATTTGAAAATGATGGTTCCTTGCCCTGCCTCAGAACGTTGGTAAAACTACCACTGCTTTGGTACAGCAACGGTGCGTACAATAATTATTAGTTTGCTAGAGAGCGACCATCCCAACACCACATTGCACCGAGCTACTAAGCATTGGCATCTACAGGTGCTTTTCTGTTTTTGTCTTGAGCATCTCATTGCATTTGCCAGCATGGATAAAATTTAAAAATGCAAAAATATGCGGCGCTTAAAATGCGCATACCATTGACAACATTGACAGTTTTTTTCCTATTGTTTAGTTGTGTCAGTTGTGTCTCTACGATTCGCTAGACAGTCACGTTTTTATCATTTGAAATGCGCTTGCACAATTATAGACACAGTAATAGCATATATATGGTATTACATGTCTATCATCACACCTAGACCACTTGCTAGACCTACCTCTATTGCTGTAAATGTAGATGTACACATGCACTAGATACAGTTAAAGACAGTTTTCGTGCAGTCGCACTACATCACTGCATGCACAAGCTTGTAAGCCGTACGTATTAGTTCGCTCACAGAACACGCACTGTCCGATATGCATCACTGACTACAACGGCTATAAAAATGCCCACGCTAGCACGTATATCTATATAGCTAGACATGCATGGGACGCACCAAGCTAGCAAGCACCAATTTGCAATAGATTCTGCTCGCACAATAAATTGGCGGAAGTTAAGCTCGCATTAATAGCAAACTAGTTGAAGGATAGAAAATATCTATTTAGTTGCTTTATCAAGTGACGGCTTGGCTGCTGTTGGACTGTTTGCAGCAGGTCGGAATAGGTCGTTGAAGCGGCAGCAGAGCTCTTCACAAAGTTGATAGCCATCTTTATCCGCTACGAACGTAGTACAAAGTGACATATCAATCCTGGCTTCACCGTTGTTATTGAACACATCAGTAGAGTGGTGGTACACCAATAGTGACGAAGCAAATAGCGATTGCAATTATGCGACAATCCAAAACAGGGAATGTGAAGACGGCAGAGCGACGACAACGATGATGATCACATTGCAGCTATAACATATAGACAATGCAACACAATAAACCTTGCGAACTAAAGGGGGGAAGACAGAACATTCAAAATAGTGGATGGAAAAATCTGAGTAAAGATAAGTCTAATATACCTGCTTTGTGATGGTGATAGGTCCTCCTATGGACTTAAATTCAGTGATGCTTTCATTTGCATCAGCAGTAGCAGCAGCAGCAGAACAACCATCATCGGCCTTTCTTGCCGCTACTACTTGGAAATCCAAGTCAAAACACTCTGAATTAAGCAGTATTGCAGCACAAACGCACACAGCCACTGCCCCCCCTCCACTCCCCTTCCCACCCTTCCTCGCTGCAATAAGGATCTTCTTCGAGGGCTTACAGTTGCCAAGCTTTGTGTTCTCAAATTCTCTCATCTTGTTCTGCTCATCCCTATTTGTTGCGACTGTTTTCTCCTTATTCTCACTCTTCTTTTCCTTCATAGTTCTCTGCCACCCCGACAGGATGATCTCACGTGCGAGTGGAACGAAACTCGAGAGTGCTCGCTCAAGCGAACAACGAGGATTAGTATTGACATTATTATTAACTTCGTTATGGTGATGATAATGATGATGATTCCGACGTAGTAGCGAGGCGCTGCTGCTACTACTACTACTACTACTACTACTACTACTTTGGATTGGACCTGAGCTTGTGCGATCATCAACAGCGAATTGTCTATAAACGGCAGTTGATGAGACTTCGCTACTACTACTACTCCTCCATTTACTGCTGTCATTCGTATACACTTCGCAGTGTCGCATTGTTTTGTCATCACCAATGCTACTGCAACCGCTTTTGGGAGGAGGAGAAGAGGGAGGAGTAGTAGGAGGAGCAGTTGAAACCGCAGTGACACTAGGAGATGTACTTATACTTGAACAAGCAGTAGTAGTAGTAGTAGTAGTAGTAGTAGTATGCGATGGTCGTGCTGCTGTGATATTCCTTTCTATGTATTGGTCATCAATCTCCTTGCTGTTTTGATTGCTGCTGCTACTGCTACTGTTACTACTGCTGTGTTGGATGAGAATAGGCGTTGAAGAGCACCAAAATACCGCTGCACAATCATGTGCCTTTGCCAGCGCACGAAGTCTTTCATCCCCCTCCTCCTTTTGAGAAACATAAATATACAACCCAGTGTTCCCGATCTTTCGAATTGCTGTTGTTGGTACTATTTCTTTCATGCTTTTTCCTTCCCCTTCTCTTCCTCTTCCTCCTTCTTCTTCTCCTCTTCTTTCTCCTCGTGTAATACTCTTTGTTGTGGCTTTCCATGCTGGTGACTCAACAAGCTTCTCAGCAAGTAAGGCAACTTCGTGAATGTCGAGACGTGGGTCAAGCAGCGAGTGTTTGTTTCTCCAGAATAGTGTCGGTGTGAGCCCATTAGCCCAATTCTCTTCGTCATCTCCTGCTCCCTGAACATAGTGCCAGCTTCTTCGTGCAGATCTTCTCCCCATATCATTCCTCTCACCGTTTCTAATTCCTTCTGGGGGGGATGCGGATACGCAAATGACCGATACGAACGACATTGATGACGAGGGTGATGATGATAATGATGATGATGATGAAGATGATGACGATGTCACCTACAAAAAATATGATAATATAACACACCAGCAAAGATACAAGTAGAAGGATAAGAAAAAGATTGAATGGCCATATATATAATTGAAGATCTGTAGTAAAACTCAACAATATATATATATATATATATATATATATATATATATATATATTACAAAGAAAAATTGCAAGAAAGGAACAACCGTTGTTAATTGGACTGTCTGTATATAATATGTCATATCTGTATACTCCTCGTAACCAAAACCACACATCTACATGAACCAATAAACATAACATTCTATGTAATGATGAATGACTACATTTTTGCTATAATATTCGTTCTCTGGTCCTTGTTGGTCCCCTTCACTTCCGGGTGGAGGAGGAGGTGTTAGCCATGTACATCGAAGAGGCTGGAATTTGTTCTTCATTCGTCTACGGACTTTCCCCCCTCCCCTCCTTCTATCTACTACTGCTGTCCTCACTTTGCTCTTTGTTTTCTCCCGACAGTCTTCTCTGTGTTTCTTGCTTTCATTACTACAGCATTTTTGTTGTTGTTGGTGCTGCTTACGTACATGAGCAGCTGGGAAGAAGCAACGAAGAAGCTCATCGATCTCTGATCGACTGCACACCTCTCGTAGCTGAGCACTCCATTGTGGAATTTGCCTTCTAATCTGCCATTTCTCGGAATTTCCCACCCACTGAGGGAGGTGGAGGAGACTGTGAACAAGCTTCTCATCGTCGTCATCATTGTTGGTCTCATCATCGTCGTTGCTGATTAATTTTGTCGCTGGATGCATCTTTTGCTTTTCATCCTCCTCCTTCCCATCCTCTTCCTGGCCGTTGTCGTAATCTACTCACAACATATCACCAGAAGTAGGGTCAACAAGGACGAATTTATATTTGATCATGCAGTTGAAACTTGATATTGTATGTAATAACTAAACAGCATGTAATTCTTGAATATGACTTTCTTCCTCTCTCAATAAAAGATGACGTAGCACACCTCTTACGCCTCCTTCTCGCATCATCTTAGCAGCGGTATAATTTAGCACTGCGCACCATATAGGAACTGTCTTGGACAATGCATCTGGAAAGCGCTTCCTGTGTATTTCCCGACAACAAAAGTGTTGATTGTTTTAGTAGTATCAATCAAACATATCCTAAACACTCAAGAATATGTCATTCCGTGTCTTTTTATCATGGTATTAAAACATATCTACTATACATCATGTATGTGCGTCTGTATTGTATCTGAATAGATCCACCCTTTACGCGTTGTATCAACGATGAGGCAGCCTCCACTTTTGAGCGCCATCTTGGCTACGTGCATATTTAGCCGGGTTGAACTAAACTTCCTGCATCATCATTTGAAAATGAAATCGTGAGCTTTATGATCACGGTTATCAACAAAACCAAGTCTATCCCTACGATAGTACCAATTTCCAAAATGGCCATCTGTTGACTTAAAGTAGCAGGTTGGTGTTCCCGGAGGCACGTACCATAGCTGTACTCAAGCAAGAATAATGTAGTTTCGTAAATAAAGTTACAACGTATTATTATTATTATTATTATTATTATTATTATTGCCATTATAATTTTACAATTATTGTCACTATTACTATTGTTGTTGATGATTGCATCATTGCTTGATGATGTCATAGAGAGGGAAATGAAGTAGAAGCTTAGTCACTCACCCCATTTCTCAAATTTGCAAAGAGAGGGAGATTTGGATGTTCCCTGAAACATTATGTGATGTAGTTGAAGAACAAAGAGGATTAAAAATTAGATACACCACACACATACTACTATGATATGAAGAAATACATATATGTGTATACATACGAACACATTTATATATGCACATATACATACATGCACATATACATATATTTATGTGTGTAATCTCTCTCTCTCTCTCTCTCTCTGTGTGTGTGTGTGTAGAGAATGGGTGGAGCAGGGAGAGAGGGAAAGATAAAATTATACTTTTGAATCTCTTCCACAAAGAGAGAGTCTTCCCATATCGACAGAAGGCGGTTCTTGATGCAGAGCTCCTCCCGCTGAGGAGTCATCATCCATCATCACTACCATGATCTTTCATCTATCCCCCCACTACTTTTACATGCAATGACGACATAAGTGAAGTTATTCGCAAACCTTCAGCTTTTTATTAAGCTTCCACATTTGCTTCACCTCGTTAGCGCCCCCCCTCTAGCCCCGTGCTCGTTCAAGTTCGTCGGCGATTCAGGAGGAGACAGACAGATTTCAGAATAACATGACGACGACGACAACGACGACGACGTGCCATTCTGGATAATATGACGTAAAAACAGCCTGGGATATTGATCCTGCGACAACATATGAGTAGCATTCTATCGTGGTTATCCCAGTCCTATTTCTCCTTGCGACAACTACAACAAGATGTCGTACAAATAGGTAGTAAGTAGTAGTAGTGGCGGTAGTAAAGAAAAGGTTCACTGACCGACCCGACACAGTGGCTTCTTGTGCTGGATATTCCCCCCACCCTCCTCTTCCTCCTCCTCCTCCTCCTCCTCCTCCTCCTCCTCCTTATCTACCACTCCTCACTCGCGTTAGGACCAGGGAGCTAGTTCTTCACCATGAGGGCAATCCATAGAATTATGTCCTGCTCTCTTACCAGAAGAACAAATCAACCACATCATTACAATTACCTGCTGAACCTAGGTTGGAGAAGTCCTCCCCTTGTGCTCTCATCTTTCTATCTTTACCTGCCTCTGTCTTTTCTCTCATACAGTCTACATTTTGACGTTTAGAACGCCGTGGGATGACATCTGGCAGTCGATCAAGAGCGCTAGAAGGCAAAACGGCTGTTGTGACGGGATCTACCAGTGGGATTGGATTGGGGGTTGCAGAATCCTTAGCAAGAAACGGGTCAAACGTCATGCTCAATGGTATTGGCTCAGCGGACGAATTTAGAGGTGCTCTATATCACACGTACACACACACACACACACACACACACGCATATACACACATACAAACACAATACCACTTTGAAATCATCATATGTTATCTCGTATTTCTATCTATCAGGCCTTTGTGATCGAATATGCAGTGAGTATGATGTGAAAGCTGCTTTTTCACCTGCAGACCTCTCCAAGCCAGAAGGCAGCATAGGTTTACTATCTTTCCTCCTTATATTTTCACTTTTCAGGGATCTTTTCTCTTCCCTGATTCATTTCTCCCAGCTACAGCATCTCCCTCCACTGCCGTAGTTCCACATCACACCCTAATTTATTTATCCGTGCGTGGGCGTGTCGTTTGTTGTTTGTGTGCGGATTTCAAACGGAAAAAAGGACTGATAGAAGAAACTCACAAGCAATTCGGAGCGGTCGATATCCTTGTTAATAATGCGGGGATACAAACGGTAGTAATCATGAGGGAGAAGGAGGAGCACCAGCAGCCTAATTTAGTAGTAGTGTAGCAGTAATAATTCTCCGAATAGTAGCAGCAGTAGCATATCCAAAGTAGTCGATTGGAAATTGTGCAGAGTGGATCATCATCATCAGCACAATGATCCATGCAAAATACTTAGTCATGCACATAATCACCAATAACAAGGATGGTGAAGAAGAAGGAGGAGGGCATATATCCATATCTCTCCCTTACTATTTACTTTTCTGTCTAATGTTCTTCATACCTCCTTCTCCCCCCCCCCCCCCTTTATGTTTATCACATGTTACTACTACCAATATTCAGGTCTCGAAAATAGAGGATTTCCCAGCAGACCGATGGGAGCTCATACTTGCGGTAAAAAAAGCATTGTGAGCTCATCATACAATATGCCATTCCTCCAACACATCCCAACTATATTCAAGTCTTTCCCTTACAGACTCACAGTTATACAAGTTCTCTCTCTCTCTCTCTCTCTCTCTCTCTCTCTCTCTCTTACGAAAAAAAATCCTTGTTTCTTTTGTTGTTGTTGCATTCACTGGCAACCACCCAACAGCTCAATCTGTCCTCCAACTTCTACACCACCAAGACGGCGCTGCCATTGATGAGGGATAATGGCTATGGAAGGATCGTTAATATTGCCTCTGCTCACGGATTGGTAAGAAGAAAATAAAGAAGAGAGTTAGACGAAGAACAACATCCAAAAAGATGATGATGCAATTTTCGTTCAATCATCAACGTTACTACTGATTTAAGTAGTAGCAACGTGTTGTTGTTGTTGTTGTTGTTCTTCTTCTTCTTCTTCTTCTTCTTCTTCTTCTTATGCATACTACTGTTCTGCGGCTATTGCCTACTCCTCACAATGTGTTATGTGGAGCGAAGAAGATAATGTTCTCTAGTTGTTGTGATTCATTCATTCATTGTTAGGTGGCATCTCCCTTCAAATCTGCGTATGTCGCAGCTAAACACGGAGTAGTTGGGTTAACCAAGGTTCCATCCTCTCCATCCTCTCCACCCTTAATAAGTCTTCATAGAATTTATTTGTTACAATCATCACTAGCCACCTATTAACCTGTTACAATCATCATCATCATCATCATCAATATCATCGCCATCAGTACCACATATGATATGTACAGCATCTCTTCAACACTACACCTCAGTGTTGACTATTGTTGTGCATTGTTTTTGTGCTCTATCGTAAGGTTGTAGCCCTTGAAGTTGCTGAAGCGAATATCACATGCAATGCCATCTGCCCAGGATTTGTCCGAACACCACTCGTTGACGGCCAAATAGGAGAGCAGATGAAGGCCAACAACATGACCGAGGAGCAGGTAATACTGTCATCCATGTCGGGTTGTTGACCATTACATTATCGTCGTATTATATCGCAATATTTTTTCACATTAAATACTACATGGTGCTTTATTCTTTGTGTCATCATCATCATCATCATAATCACATTGGTATGCAGGTGGTCCGCGACATTTTGCTGGCGAGTCAGCCTTCCAAACGATTTGTTAAGGTAGAAGAACTCGGAGAACTTACTGTGTTTCTCTGTGGATCGAATGGGTCATCCATCAACGGAGCCTCTTTGAGCGTGGATGGAGGCTGGACGGCAAGATAATAGCTGCTACATATATTTTACATATTACATAGCGTATGTAATGTAACAGTAGCTTGGATAGCATAAGCAGTAGTGACAACTGAAGGCAGTAATAGGCAGAACCACATATTGAGAAAGTAGGCATTATCTAGATCATCATTGCCAGTTGTAATCAAGCTAGACTGGATACCAAAGACAGGCAAAATGTGTGCCACACAGCAATGTTGCATGCTGCTGAATGCCTAGTATGACACACAATGTAACTCATCAGGCTGCTGTGATTCATGCAGCGACATGAACAAGATACAAACACGGTACACGTGTGCATGCTCCATCTCATTATTTGTTTTGGTGCGGCTCTGTGTGCAGTTTTAGCGGGGCACATGTATGTAGAATGCATTGTGATTATGAATTTAATTTAGCAGCAAGCGCGAATCCATTCTAGCATTGGTGACACCGAGCAATGCATGCACTGATGACAGGATGACAAATGCACTGACAGTGGCGATCAAGTGTAATACAGTAGCTTGCCTAGCTAGCCAGCTTGCCGCCGTAAAGCCACTGAAAGCGTTGGTGTAGTGCATTGCGCAGCGCTTGCAACACAACTAGACAACCGTGGTAATGTGTGCGATTGCAGATTCATGTCCACAAAACTGATGCCCTGTTGAAGAAACAACATTTCTAGATTTGCTGATCATGCATGAGCAAACAAGCAAAGGAGAAAGCTCACCGCTTGCTTGCGGGTCGTTTGGAGTGTGCGTGCTAAACTAGCCATTTGCGCGCCAATGCACATCATGCGATGCGCTGGGCACACAGTATCCCAGCAACATCATGCTGCGCAGTCACAGTGGCACAAAATTCGGGAAAAACACCCGTCATTTTCCCCCAAATTGCAAGACTGCGTGACCCGACCACTGCATGTCGCGGAAAAAACACCGAGGCGATCTACTAGCGATACTCCTAGCTGGAAGTTGCAACCGAGCGTTGCAACCTCGCATGCCCCCACCATTTTCATGTCATTGAGCATGCAACTACTCACGTTGCACACCTCTGTGTGACTAGCTGAACTACTGAACTACTGTGGCAGACGCAACCTGACAACCCTGAGTGACCATCTAGCCATGCGCCTGCATGAAACATGACAAATAATGACAAAGCACAGCACGCACACCCATTTGCACGCATGCATGCGCGCTCGTACCTGCATGTGCTTGGTGGTCGCAGACTGCCCACAGTTGGCTTGCTGAACCTTGATGAACGTGACCTAGCTAGAGACAGCTGGATGTAGTGTGCTGCTGTCGCACAGTTCTAGACAAGCTGCATCGTGCGCGCTAGCGTGTGCGACACACAAACGACATGGCAGACGTGCGGCCGTTGCATTGCGTGCGTTTGATGCCAACTGTCATATAAGCGCTAGCTTGGGTGGCAAGCAGGTGAGTACGTGATAAGCATTCTGCTCATAATCTTCTTCTTCTTCTTCATAGTTCTACAGGTGCATGGTAATATCAGTCTAACACTAGGATGCATGAACGAACATCATGATGCTCAGAGTCACACTCTACATGCAGAAATGAAACG
>ADNK01003179.1:25000-32500 GCA_000320545.1 Bigelowiella natans CCMP2755 | reverse complement strand
CACTTCTACTACCACTACTACTCACCATAGATTCTTCACTGCAACCTTTGGATGATCTTGCCCTGGATATACCTAATCAGGAAGATTACGTGAAGAATGGGAATTTGACCGCAATCAAAATCATATTACGATGTTGACGATGATGATGATGATTATTAACAATATTATCATTTAATATGGCAAGGGCTCATGCTCGTGATAATAATAGCACTCTTATCACCACACCGAGGAGGAGGAGGAGGAGGAGGAGGTAGTATTAATACCAAACAGTACCTTTCTGAGCCCCTTGAGCACGACAGTGTCCTCGTTGGAGTTAGGCGTAAGTTTGGTTCCATTTTTGAGCTTCAAAGTATCAGAGGGGGGGGTAGGTTAGGATTAGGCGATAAGATCGAGAAGTACGCCGAGAAATATTACTACATTAGAATGGAAAAGAGAAGAAATCAGAGACCAAGATTTTTGCAATGTACTACTTTTATGTTAGAAGGAATGTTCGAAAAGAAGGGATTATTCTCCTCCTCTCCTCCTCCTTAAAAGAGAATAACAAAAACAACATCAACTACTACTACTACTACTACTACTACTACTACCCTTTTCATCTCAGCAATAACATCTTCGTCGTCTTCAAAAGCTTCATCGGTAACCTTTTTTTAGTCGTTTTTAAGCAATACCACACACTTTTGATCTTGTACTATTATTACAATTTACTATTATTATTATTATTATTCACTAGCACCATGATCACTACTTCCATGAGCATGCTATTAGTACGTACTACCTCAATAGGCCGATAGAAAAACCCATAAAGTCGTGGAGTTGCCAACACCTAATAACGACAATAACAACATTTGTATTAAGAAGAACAGGAAGAAGAAGGAAATAGGAGTAAGAAAACATAAAAACATGATAATAACCTTACAATAATTATGATCATATTCTACCAGGAGAATTTTCGCTACTACTACTACTACTACTACGAGCACTACCTTCTCAATGATGAGTAACGAAGCAAAATAGGCAATGAATTCACAAACAAGGTAAACACATGGCCTTCCTACAATCTCCCAATCAGTTGGTGTTCTAAACAAGACGACGAAGAACAACGTAGAGAATTATGCAAGAGAATCATAATGATGATGATGATGATGATGATGGATGGACGGATGGATGGATATACACCAGCTACTACTACTTAACTGCTGCTACTACTACTACTACTACTACTACTAATGTTATTATTATTAAGCTTGCCAACCCCCGCATTGCCTACCAAAAACTACTACTCCCACTACCCACTCATCACCATCATCATCATCATCATCATCATCATCATCATCACCCATATGATTATTACTTCTTCTCTCCCCACACAATGATTGAGTCTCTGGTCATGAGATTGATTACACTTTCTCCAAAGCTGAAGCTTGGCACCAAACGGTACACGTACCTTCAAATCAAATATGTAAAGTCATTTATCACACAAAGAGAACCATAGCAATCTAGTCAATTGTGGCAAGCAAGTGCTGTTGGTGTGAGTGTTTGTGTGTGTAATCAATGAACACATCATAATACTTCATTTTGTCGTTGACGTCAACGGTGGAGGGAATGATTCCCATGATGATACTAGCGATGAGAAGAATACATCTGGGGGGGGGAAAGGAAAGAAGGAAGAGAGGAAGAAAGTAAGGTTGGTTGGTTGGCTAAACAGGGGACAAGATCGATTCGAACATAACATTCTACATCCTACAACAACAACAACTACTACTACTACTACTACTACTGCAAGTACTACTGCTACTACTTACCCCGTGAAGATGTACACCATAAGCATTATCGATTGGGCAGACGAAGGATTCTTAAACATGAATGACACGCAGTATGTGAATGTGATCACAGCAAATGCGTATAGTAAGGACACCATGAATAATACCCCTGCAGCTTCACCTGACTCACCATAAAACACAGCAGGGGATGCAATATCATCATCATCATTATCATCGTCATCATCATCATCATTTCTGCCTGAAGCATTGCACAACAGTACTTATCATTTTCACAGTATTAACGTGTGATTAGTTGATGATGACACACACGCTCACACCTGTTAGCGAGTCGATGGAAAATATCTTAAACACAGCCAAAGAGATGAGAGATGGAGGCAGGAAGTTCAGGAAGTCCCAGACGAGGTTTGCACACCTTATTCATTCATTTATTAAGTCATTTTGATAAGGAGGAGTTGTTAGAAATCGGAAACATTAGGAAGTAGCAGCTAAGCTCTATTATGTCTTATCATACAAGATATGATGTGTATATAGTCGAATCGCTTTTCAATCATCTTGATCTTAATAAATAGTAGTAGTAGTAGTAGTATGTACCAGTAGCCGATGACAGAGACCCCAGATATGATTTGTAGGTGCTTCGATTTGGTTTGCCTCTCCATGACGACAAAACCAGCAATACTGGCTGGAATGAAGGCGAAGGCAATGGCTACCACGATAGACACCTTGATGATAGTGAGAGGAGAAGGACCAATAACGACACACCATCATTCGTCATGTTACTACTATTTCTATTAGTAGTAGTACCAGGCCTTGATTGAGCGTTTGCTGCTGCCTTGTGAGGGGCCATGCTTGCACGTTAAGGTCAAGTGCAAATTGGGTGCTGCTGCTGGGTGAGGAAAAGGAGGAGCTAATATTTCGTCGAGCTCTAGCCTCATTGAGGAGATTTAAGTATGCCTAACAGCATTGTTCATCATCATCATCATCATCATCATCATGATAGTAAGTAGTAAGTAGCTGGCATGTTGTTAGCATAAAAGTCGATGATGTTGTATAATCAATCATCTTTAGTCTAACCCCTTTTCTTCCGTTTTTTAAAATTGTTGTTTTCTTTATTTCTTCTTCCCCCCCCTCCCTCTCTCTCTCTCTCTCTCTCTCTCTCTCTCTTCTTCTTCTCCTTCTTCTTCTTCTTTGCCCACCACCATCTGATATGATGCTTGTTATGATGTTGCTGGTTGTTGTTATGTGCATATTGAGTATTAGTATAAATCCTAATAGTAATAATAATAATTATAATGATAATAGTACAGGCTTGACGCTCTTATTAGAGTAATTCTTTTTGTCTTTACCGCAGTGCCATATGTAGCCGTGGTATTGACGAAGATTGAATTGTTGCTTCCCTGTATGATGGTGATGGCGATGATGATGATGATGATGATGATAATGATGATTACGAGGAGAGAACGTTGATGAATGAGAGATTAATTGTAATCATCCTTCTGCTCTGCGACAATAGCGTCTCCCATCATCATCATCATCATCATCATCATCACCTACTACTGTAGCATGCATACGGATTATATATAATACCGAATATTCCGAGATGTCAACCCGCTCATCAAGGAGGTATGCGCCGTACTTTGATTGCTCAAACTCCTAAGTGAGAGAAGGAAAGAGAGAGAGAGAGAGAGAGAGTCAAGTTAGAGGAGGAGCTTGGATGTGTGTTGGAAACTATTCGAAAAGTCCATCATCAAGTCAATTACATCAACATGAGTGAGTCAAGTTGTGAACAGGGAAATCACCACAAACACTAATCATCATAACATCATCGTGATGACTCATTGCTCCTACTCACCCTCCATGTGCACAGAAGGTATCTACTCATGCCCTGTGATGATGAAGAAAACATAATCAATACCACATCCATCAGCTAAAGCAGCAAGAATTATCAGCATGTAATACACACACACATCCATCAGCAGGAAGAACTAAATACAAAGGAATTCAGCCGTTTTCTCAGTCAAGGGACAGTAGGAGGAAAATAGACGACGACGATAACGATGATGATTTACTACAAAACGTGCACATAACCTCCAAGTTATCAGGGGGAGACGTGGTGTAGGTACAACTTCGATCTTGGATCTATTACGACGACACGTAGAATATATGTAATGGAGAAAGAGAAGGAGAAGAAGAAAAAACCTATGATAAACGACGATGGAGGACAAACTGAGTTGTTCTCATCCTTGTTTTGTTTTTGTTGTTGTTGTTGTTGTTGTTGTTCTGGAGTAGAATGATGTCATATCCACTCATCTTCTTACTCTCTTCTTCTTCTTCTTCTTCTTCTTCTTCTTCTTGTTATAATCATTACATCTCAGCATCATACTTCATCATCATCATCATCATCAGCATTATTAGCATCATATACATTACATACCGCAGTGCCAGACGGGGTAGTAGCATTGACAAAGTTAGCATGGCTGGGATTAGATACCGAATCTAGCAAGGGCAGGGACTGGTGGTGGTGGTGATGGTGGTGGTGGTGGTGGAGGAGGAGGAGGAGGAAGAGGAGGAGGAAGAGGAGGAGAGGAGTATGTGAATCAATCAATCAATCAACCAACCAAACATTTTTCTTGGAGACTAAGATTCACACACACACACACACACACACACACACACACACTCACACATACAAATCAACCCATTTCCTATTGTTCAAAGTCGTCGATTGTCCTTTCTTCCTTAATTTCTCTCCTCCCCTCTCAGGAGATGGAATAAAAGCTGTGTGACTAATAATAGTAGTAGTAGTAGTAGTAGCAGTAGTACCTGAAGAGTAGTTGGAATATAGTTTGGTGTGTTGTACACATCTATGGATATAGATATAGGCTTTCCAGCAAGGGAAGATGCTAAAGAGTAGTAGTAGTACGTACGTACGTACAATACAGAAAGAAGAAGAAGAAAGAACAAGTAAGAAGTCAGGCGTTTGTTTGTCAAATTATGATGATGATGATGATGATGATGATAATGATGGTAGTGGCGGTGGAGGTACTACGATTAATTGATTGATTGATTGATTGATGAATTGATTGATGTATTGACCGAATTTGAGTAGACCAATACCGCCAAGTAGCCAGAGAAAAGGGTAGAGAATCTGCCACATCCAAACCTATAGTAGTAGTAGTAGTAGTAGTAGTAGCCGTCTTTATTACTTGATGTAATCGAAATCAATCCAATACTCCTTCTCTATAACATGGTGAGTATACTCGTTATTTGCTAAATATTCATTCTGGTAGAACAGTGATCCCAAACCCCACCCCCCCCTTGTGAATGTTGTTGTTGTTGTTGTTGTTGTTGTTGTTGTTGTCAAAATCACCTTTCTATCCCTTTTCGCATTGTGCCAACGTTTGGCAAGCAAAGCGAAAAAATGATTCAAAGTCCTGGCAAATTCACTTTCCTGCAATATTAATAATAATGGTCGCGTTATGATGAAAAGAGAAGAAGACGAAGAAGAAGAAGAAGAAGAAGAAACAACACTATTATTGGTTGCTACCCTTCTTATTATTACTAACTAAATGCACTATTTTACTACCTACCTACATACCACAGTGACAGTTGATTGATTGATTGATTGATGATGGATGAGATGTGTTATCATCCTCATCATTGACACACAAACACACACACACACACACACAAAGAGAGAGAGAGAGAGAGAGAGAGAGAGAGAGAGAGAGACCTGAATCGTATCAACTGCTGACGCCTTGTGGAGGTTGTCTTGAATGATTATTGGTGATGAGTAGACATCAAACAACATAGTAGGTAGAAATAATAAGATGTTGGCTCATTGTACACTTGCAGAATATTGATGAGTTATTGTCGTTCTGCGTAATATCATCAGTGTGTTTGTTGTAACCTAGACACATACATACATTGGTGGTGTGGCATTCAAATACAACTTAGTAGAAGACTTGTTGTTCACACACACACACACACACACACACACACACACACGCTCACTCTATTATTGCTTCTACTACTACTACTACTACTACTACTACTATATGCAGCAACACATAACAATATTCTTACACACCGTCATGAAGAAGTGGTTTCCCAAGATCATTGCCCCCTCCCCCCAGATGACCCTAGAAGGCCTACACATAATGGTGAAATAAGAAGTAAACCACATGCGATTATGATTGGCAAACACCATTAATTAGGGTGTCAATGTAGAATTATCACAACGAAGGATAGTAGTACATAATCAAACCACCACCACTAATACAAAAACATGAGTATGAATGTATGTATGGATGCGTGTAGCAATGCAGCTATTATCAGGAGAACACCACCACCACAAGCACCTGCTGCTGCTTCTTCTTCTCTCTTTGCTTCTTTGGCATCTAGCAACCACCAACAAATCCCAAGTCATCGTTATCGTCATCATCATCATCATCATCATCAATTTAGGAGATAGGTCATAATTGTCATGACAACATAATAAAGTGTTTCACATTCACCATCATCATCATCATCATCATCATCATTATCATTATCACCATCAATCGTTGAATCTTGAGCTACTACTACTTTTGACTCGCCTTGTTCCATTTCTAGCACATTGCAATTAATTAGTATAGGGAGGTCAGTAGAAATAGTGGAGAAGGAAGAAAATGACAGTAGCACGCATTCACCTTGCTGGTTTCTTGCCCTCCCCCCTCTTCTCATACGTTCTGATAGTCTTCGCTTGAGTTCTACAGGGGCCACTTCTTCGTCGGCCTCATGCCCAACTTTTAAAAATACTTCTTCAAGAGTCGTCACTGATACGCCGTAGCTATTCACTCCCCACTTCTCCTAAGAATGATAAGAACAAGTCAATGATGTAGTTTTATTCTAATAACTTGTTTTTGATGATGGTGATGATAGGCATGATGATATCTTAGCAGCTGTGTGGTGTGTGTGTGTGTACACCGACTACCAACAGGGAAGAAGATTATAGCAAACACATGGCGCTACTGATGATCTATAAATCATTGCTAGTTAGGCAAAGCAAACGCTATCTCGATATTACATGTTCTGGGTATATTCTTCTTTTCTTTATCTGATGCGAATTGTGTGTTGAAAACTAGTAATTGCAACAACCTTATTCTCGTCAAGCTCGTCAAAAATCTCAGGAAACTTCCCGGAATCTTCATCGACAGAAAGAGAGAAAGAGAGAAAGAAAGAGAGGTGATTGATCATTTAGTGGAAAATGCAAAAGAAGTTTGTGAGTCAGTGAGGTTCTTCTTCTTCTTCTTCTTCTTCTTCTTCTCTATTTGAGTAAGAAAATATGAACAATAACAACAACAACAACAACAACAACAACTATGTTTGTGTAGTACGCAGCAGTAAAAGAACAATAACCATGCGGCTGTGAGCTAGTGGTAGCAGCAGTAGTAGTAACAACAATAACAACAACAACAACAACAACAACAACAACTATGTTGTGTAGTAGTAGTAGTAGTAGTAGTAGTAGTAGTAGCATTATTACCAGAAAACGGCAATTGAAAAGAAATCTCTCCAGCAACGTCGCTCAGCACCTAGTAGAGTTGTAGGAGAAGATACTTTTATCCATTAATCTGTTTATTCGTACTGGAGAGATCGCTGGATCTCTATTCGTTCGAATGACTATTTCTTCCCTCTTGTCTCCAACGCACATTTGCCAACATTAAAAGCAGCAGCAGCA
>ADNK01003179.1:0-20000 GCA_000320545.1 Bigelowiella natans CCMP2755 | reverse complement strand
GAGGATCACACGTCTTAGGTCTAGTTTAAACAACAGAGCTCTAATCAGTTACCCGGCCAATTGCCCATGATTCGATGAAGTTCTGCCAGGGGACAAAGCTACGTAGAAAAGACAAAATACATAAATTTTGATGTTGATGAAGAAGTGCTTTCCCTTATTTTGAACGTTACTGAAAGATGATTCCTACACTGTCTAAATGCAGCATTTTGGCAATTTTCCTACATCTATTCATGTTATCGTCAATAACCATTCAAAATGACAGAGATGCACATAGTTCTCTCATGTAGATTCATCAGTAGGCTGCTGCCCTTCCAAAGTAGTAAGTACATGCACTGCGTAGTACTACTCACTCACTCACTCACTCACTCACCCCCAATTGAGCAGCATGTTCCAGTAGTGGTCATCAAATCCCGTGGAAAGATCATCTGTCTGCGACTCGAAGCTGTTAGGAATTTGTTTTGGGAAGCTGAAATCTGCCCCCCCCGTCTTGTTCATCCGGATTGTGTACCTGGTAGTAAGCAAGGAAACACAACGAAGAAGAAATAGTTTAAGCAGCCTCCTAGTGGATGAACGTGTGTGCATGCTTCTCAGAGTGTTAACGTGGTGACTAAGGAGAGATGATCACGACGGTAACAACGTACTTCATTCCTGTCTGGGGGTCAAAACCATCAAAGTTTACGCCAGCCTGTATATACACATGTATGTATGTATGTACATGTACATGTATGTGTGTGTGTGTGTGTGTGTGTGTGTGAGAGAGAGAGAGAGAGAGAGAGAGAGAGAGAGAGAGGTCTCACCTCTAAGTATTCCGATGATTTATATGTGCATCATATACATATACATATACATGTGTGCGTATCACCTCTAAGTATCCCGATTCCGGGTAGTTACTGCTTGTCGCATATGCATCCATATCACTGGACCCGGAGAAACCCCGCAAGTACCACGACCCAGAACAAGATCCTGCACCCGGCTGTTGATTCAAACTCATCATCATCATGGTAGTCACTACGATAACGATCACCCTCATGGATTAATGAAGATTACAAGTACAAACAGGCACACACATTTCTACATATAAATATAAACATATAAATATATTTATCAAAGTATTATCCTTGTTACCTCTCGGATGGTGAGATTATTTCTAGCAGCCGTATCTTGAATATATCTAGAAAGTGGTGAATCAACAGAATGTACGATAGAATTGAATCAAGATCCACAACCCATAAGCCAACGTGACCTTCTTCACAACACTACAAACAAATAAGACGACGGTGACCTGCTGCTGTATTTATTGTTGATATAGGTGTGATAGATAGTAGATGCACCGTGCGAGAAACGCCGAGAATGAATCCCCCGTTGAGTCTTCGTTTGGATCACAGAAAGGATATGCATTGGGAGAGATTGCAAGTACATGGCCGCGTCGAATCACCTAAGACAGACGTATGGTGGGAGAAATGATTTCATGTGTATCTCTAAGAAAGAGATGATTCTCGCAGTAGGGCGGCTTCTTCGTGGCTTCATCCTACCTTGTATATAAGTCCACGGATTGTGTTTGCAAAGACAATGTTGTCTTGTTGTTGAGAGTTGTCGAAATCACTATGCAGGGATATTGAAGGAAGAGGGGAATTGAAGAGCAAATTCACAAATTACACAGTTCGTTGCGTATTATAGTGTTTCTGTGGAAGATCTTACGCCAACTAAGATTTTCTAACTTACTATTCAGTGAAGGAAGATGGACCAAGTGTCGCAGCAAGGTATCGTCTGATTATCATCAGAAACGAATAATAAGAGAATGGCTTCATCTCCGCTTCAGCAAGGATGGGGTGAATACAATGTGTGTGTGTGTGTGTGTGTGCGGCGTGCGTGTATGTGCTCATTGATGTATACCTACTGCCGAGTTGAAGGTCAGGGTCATTATTTTTAATGTTAACCGCTTGACGAATACCCACTAAAACAATGAGACTGAAAACTGTGTAATAGGTGGAAAAGGAACACATCATAAAATATGTAAGAAACAAGACTATGCTACATTTTGGGTAGATTATATACCTGGAAGCACAATCTCGAATATACTTGTCATATATTTTCTCTTCTTCAGCGTAAAATTCTTCACCTGAGAAAGAGAGTTTATTAAGGCGGCGCCACTATTTGGTGTGAATGCAAGGTATAACAACATCCATCCATATTAAATATAGCTGCAGTGGATTTCAACACCAAAACACAACAAATGATACATGTGTCTCATGTAATAACCATTAAGGCGTTGAACTGCTGGCAGAACCCCATCTTGGTTCAGGTCGTCGTCCGGAACCCAAGCGACGATGATGAATGCCTTTTCCTATCATGATGATGATGATGATGATGATGATGCAAGAAGGGTTGATACCTGGTTTCCATGATAACTTTTTCCTCACACTGAATCTAGTGTCTAATCGCCTTATTTTGATACATGCATTTATAGTAACAGGAGATACCTCGCCGTACCTGGAGATTCTACTGCTATATTACTCAGTGGCTTGGTCGTAGGGGCCGACGAGATTCAGGCGAACTACGGGAAATGAAAACATTATTGATTATTACGGGGATTTTCTCCCTGTGACAGATGTTTTCAGAAGTCGTTTAGTAATTATTTCAATATTTTCCAGCCAGAAAGTTCTTCATTTTCTCATAACGTCGGAGCATTCATAGTCTCCCGATCCAAACAAAGCACACACAAAATGAAAAAATCGGACATTGGGAAATTTCATCGAGACGACTCCCTTTACAGGTGAACTTGATATTTTCATGTCGCTAGTCTAAGATGGAGGTTAATGTCTCTTTGCTATGCGGCAACATGCTGATGCAAAATCCTACTCGGAGGCTCGTGGATCTACGAGTACCAGAGCCAAGGGAAATCCTACTTCCGAAAACACCCAATTCTAACCCCAATCATGCACGTGAATGCAGGGCATTTCCTAGGATTTAACTTGATTCTCACATTTCTGCAATTCTCACATTTGGTCCTGCCCAGGAAATCCAGGAAATCAGGATTTAACTTGATTCTCACATTTCTGCAATTCTCACATTTGGTCCTGCCCAGGAAATCCAGGAAATCAGGAAATCCTAAATGTGGGGGATTCATGCCCTCTGACATGCTTTAACCTCCAATTTCCCACGAAAAACTAGTATGTTTCGGCGGCTACATATTTTGAAGGAATTGACCCGTTTTCCCGTCGTCGGTCCGTTTCATTTGTGGTTCAAATTGCTCCTTAGATGTGGCTGAAATTTTATTCACAAAATTAATGGACGATACGTCGAAACGCCTTCGATTTGGCTGCGTTTTCGCATTGTTTCTGTTTTAGAAGCGGATTTACATTTTCAAATGAGTTTCAAACCAATAAACTTAAATGCTGAGTGGTACGTCGTAAAACATCCTCCGGAAAATGGACCTGCTCCAAGTTTTTGGATGTCGCATAATCGTGATAGTGGACATTGGTACCATTTTTTCGATCTGCATGTGAGCGCAGATAGCAATTTTGTCTGAAGTGTCCTCGTTCATCCACCGCTTCATCTCTACGCTACTTGTTACATCCCGTAGATCTGTGTTGAACGCTCCGCCAAACATGTCCAGGTGGTATATCACGGTTTCTCTGCAACTCGACTTAAAAAATTCACACCATCCTGTTTCCCCTACGACCGACTTAGGCTTCATTACGCTCAAGTAACCCTCGCATGCGTCGCTGCCATGCTGTTCGTCATGTTCGTATTGCAACCAACATCTGCACCAGAGCAGGCGCTACAAGCTGTTCCATGCATGCGACCACGAGTGCAAATTGTTGGGACTTCTCGTCAGCTTCTGCGTCCCTCAGCTTCTAAGAAGGTTGTTTCCAGATGAGTTGACAATTTGATCAATGAACCCTGAATTCCGATGTCTTCCTGCAGAACATTGTTCCACGAAGGAAAATGATGCAGCTCGGAGGACTTGCTGCAGCGCTTTCCCTCGCTAAGGCTGCGCAAGCAGCAGACGGATTTTCGGACATCGGAAGGTGAGAAGATGAATTTTTGAACATGTGCATATTTTTTGTCAACTTCATCAACGATGCCAAACCTGAAGTGTGCGCACTTACATACAGCATGGTATACAACGATACTGTAAACCAACCTGGACCTAGAATGAGAGGACGCATGCAGACAAAGCCAGGCGGAGTATACATTCCTAAGTAAACATCCTTGATCCCACAAAATGAGATCGAATGTAGGAGGGCAACACATGTGCTAGCATATGGGTACACGATGCGAGGAACACGTGTGTGGGCAAGTGACTTGTTTGTGCACTGTGACAAAACTGTAGCAAAATCGACGTTTAAGACACATCCAGATAGATGAAGGAAAGAATTGCAAATCTTCCATGTGTTCCTTATCACTTTCAACCCCACATGGTGTGAACAATGTACATGGCTAGATGGCGCATTATGTGCGTCTGCGTGCACGCACGTACACGCAAATTTGCGACGTAGCATGTAGTTTGTACGCTACGCCACTTGCACGTGGATGATCGCATTGGTGCAGAATCATGATTTCATGTGACACACACAGTTGTGCCGCCATCGATCTAGCTTAATTACACTAACATTACGTACGTAAACGCAAAGGCCATGTATAGCCAGATTTGCAAACGTGAAGACACAATCGCAAAAACATGGATGCTTTTGCATGCATGAACTTAAGCACAGATATATAGAAGCATATGCAGAAACAAACGAATGCAACATATTGACGCTGTAGACGCTGCCTAGCTTGTATGTATGTGTAGCAATATAGCAACATGCATATTAGGATGACTCTATATATGTGAAAAGATGCAATCATATATTATAATCATTGCATCCGTCTCAAATTAGGATGACTATGTAGCGTTGGAAAAATGTAATTATTTTCGCTACATCTATCTCATATATGATAGAAAATAAGTGTAAATGTATGCATATGTACACATGTATACGCATATTTATTATGTGTTTATATGTGCTACACATGCAAAGTTTATATCATGTTGCCCATGTGAGATGCTTTACGCGACGACGAAATTCTGCAACGGTAACGCATAGCATGTAGATTCACAAAACGTGCAAAATGATGTGATATACGGCACGTTATGCAAAGCTCAAATTAGTAACAAGTGGATGATGATGATGAATGATGTGCTTCTCTTTGATGTGCATGTTAGAAGCTGAGATACAGGGAATCTAAAAATATAAAGCTGCTGCCGACCAGATCTGAGAAAAGAATATATTAGGACTCGGGTTGCTGATTCTCATCTTTCTCCGAATGATCAGGCTCCTGGTTTTCATCATTATCAACGTCAACATCTGACGAGGACTCAAGTACCGTTTCTTTTGACTCTATTCTAGATCTCTTGGCCGGATGCTGATTATTCTGCTGTACTTGGTTACTTTTCGCATCCCCATGCAGGATGTCAGAGACATCTTCCCGTTGTTCTTCGACAACATCAGGCACATCGTTTTGCTCTCGAGGTCGCCGTCGCCGTCGATCCGCCTTTTGTTCAGGCAAAACTTTTCCCATTGCTGTTAAGACAAGATTCTTCCACAACTCTGGGTGGGTATCTGCTACTTTCAGAACAGAATTATCCGAATTGGCGTGTGATAATAAAACGGGGAGAGAGTGGCGGCGAATAAAATTCGCACATGCTTCGCGAAGATATCCTTTTCCAGGATAATTATCTAAAACCAGGACAGATGCCTTCAGAGTTTCAAGAGTCACTGCAGATGCAGCGAGCCTCTCAGCTTGCTCTTGGAGGCCTTCCAATTCGAATTTGCAAGTTGCTCTGAAAACCTGCCAAGATGGTTTATAGTTCTCCAAAAATCTAGGATCACCTAATCATGAGATTTGAATGAATACGGAGGATGAAACGTTCGATTCTGTGCCAATTTACCTAGATAAACGTAGCGCAATACTCCTCTCATGATACCTGCAAAGAAAATTTAATTCTTTTCCATTCAAAGAATCGGTGAAGATACAAGAATCAACCTGCTGATTCGCAAAATCTCCATTCGACAGGCTTGTTCCTTGGAAGACGACGAAGTTTCTGATGAAAGAAAGGATTCCCAGCACTGAGAACGCATCGGTGTGCGTAAATCGTCTCCGGCTCCTTCTCTTCACTGTCCATGCAGACAATGTGTACGTCGGAATCTTCTTCCGAAAATAACATCTTTCTCCAAGTGGGAGGTGTCGATGAAGAATTAAGCGAAGCCCCCATTTTCGGAGGAACGGAAAATGCGGTTCCGAGGAGGGAGTTGCAATGAATGTCGTCGTCCTCCTCCTCCTCCTCCTTTTCAACAGTCGAGCAGTAAGTAAGTAGTAGCAGTCCTTTTCAAGAGTCGAACAATCGAGAAATGGTAACACCTATCATCACCACGGAAAACTTCGAAGATAAATAACCCAGTTGGTGACTTTTACATCTGGTCCATCGAATTGTTCAGTCGTTCGTCACACAGCAGATTCTTTGAGGTATCCGATGTTTTTAGGTAAATTTTGTTCGAAGTTCGCAAGGAGGCTGTGGTGAATGAACAACATGAACATTGAACTTCGCATCGTTGCTGATAAAAAGGTTGCGGGATATTTTCCTGCGACATATTAAAAAAAGGTGACATTTCACTGCTTGGAATTGTTCCGTAGGTATAGCACAAAATCGATGTTTTGTGATCGAGATTTCAGGCACATGCCAATATTTTTCGGTTTATTGAAAATGGCGATTATCCAGTTAAGACAATTAAAAAAATGCAATAAAGCATTATGTTATCGGGAATTTATCAAATTCAATCACATTTAGATGTTGATTCTGTGTTAAGCTCAAGGTGCCTATTTTCAACCTAAATCATCGCCCTTTATCTCACAGAAAATTAATTCCCGGAATTACTCGGAAACCCCAAGCAGTGTGCGGGCACTCGTGTGGGCTTAAGATTTTGTGAACATCAGACTAAACATTACCATCATCATTATCGCCGACAGTGGTATCTCAGAATGAATAAAATTTCATATTTTATGTGATGAAAATAAAATTCAAGATGTGTGTTCCAAGGAAAACAAAATCTCATTTACTGTTATGAGGTTATCAACCTTAAAAGGTATCCAATGGTTCTGCTAATGCCGATCCTTTTTCATGAAATACATCATTATTTACATATAATATCGCAAATAAAATGCTATATGAGAGACAAAGTTGGAATCATATCGGTCTAAGAAGACTGAATTCTGTCTGAGATGAATCTTGCATGTCTCTATGTCACCGAAGCAGAATTTGGATCTTTCTTGTCTCACACTAACCCTATTTATCCTGGTACTAAATCGTATACGTTGCGGTCTTTATGTTTCTTTCGACTCATTGAGTGCGGATTACATATTGTCAATTAAATATCCTATATTTATTACCTGCGACTTAAATTTGGAGAAGCACTTTATAATTTTCCCGCACTGCAGCTAAAATCCGACTCAGCACCGTCACGTGCAGGTACCGCACCCCCCCCCCTCGGTCATCGAATCTTTCGGACATAATTTTGTCCATGAAAAAGACCGAAATCCTGATATAGATTACGATTGATCTACATTGTACCTTTTTTCGGCTCCTGCTGACCTGGGGGGGCAGGGGGAGGAAAAATTAAGGGGTGGAGATCAAGCTTTAAACGCACCGTCTCATTGCTAGGAGACGTATTCTTTGCTTGACTAAGTTCAAAATTTCGAGTAACTGCCCAATTATGGGCAATAATATCTCAAAACATATGATAAACGAAGGATTTTGAGAAGAGATAATTCGCTAATATTACCTGTATGTGCCTCTTGTATGCAAAGAAACGATCTCGGATGCACGAACATAATGAAATTAGAATTTGATGTCGTTTTAGAGATCACGAATCGTCACTACATTCCAGTTGATCATCATTTTCCCAGTTGATCATTAATTCTCGTAATTATTTATCTAACCAAGATTACCGTGCCTTTCTTTCCTCAGGGGACTTTCGAGTTTGGTACATAAAAATCTCGCACAAGATGACCAGCAAAGACGCGCCGGAAGTAAGTCAGGGCAAGTCTGTTCAAAAGGAGTTCAGGGGACAAGGAAGGGTAAAGGCGGTCCTCAGTGGGACATGTGTTGTCCTCCGTGGTGTAAATCCTTCTCCAGATGGTTCATACCCTGAAAGGACAGTCTTCCTCTCTGGAATTGAAGCTCCAAGGATTCAGCGATCCTCGAGAGACAAGGACCCCGACCAGGTATTATTATTTATCGGATGAACTGATTTATAATCTCAAGTTATTCTTTGAAAGATGATGATGCGAAAAATGGAACCAAAAAATAGAACATTTGATTACCACCTACATCATCGATAGGATAAGAAAACTTCCATTTGGAAAAAAAACCCGTAGGATATGGGCATCAAATATTACGACATTATAAAACATTTTTAAATTATAAAGGGATTCTAAAGGACAAATGTACACAAGATGTAATTACAGTCTCTTTTTTTCAGCCATTTGCGTGGCACTCGCGTGAATTCTTGCGTAAACTGATCATCGGAAAGACAGTCTTGTTCAATGTAAGAGAGGTTAGTGGGAAGAGCGGGTCGAAATCATCCTACGGTGATCTGTTCCTTAATAACGACGAGACACAAAGCGTAAAATCCCTCGTCGTAGCTGCTGGATGGGCTTTCGTAAAGGGCGCCACGAACAAAGATGCCAAAATGCACGGGTATGAAATACTGTCATCATTTCTTCATTTTCTCCACTACTATTTATTGTATCGTATCGTATCGTATCGTATCTAATGTGCAGACACCTTAGAACAATTCTCTTCTTCTATTTCCATATCAGGGACCGGCAGCTTCTTTACGATTCACAGAAGGAGGCAGAGAAGGCAGGACGTGGAATGCACGAAAAGGGCGTCAATGAAGAGGACAGGAAGCGTACAGTCAATTACTCTCCCGACACTTTCCAGCTATACGCTAAGACCAAGGGAAAATCCGTTCCAGTCATCATTGACTACGTCCGAAGTGGCTCAACAGTGAGCGTCGAAATTGTATCCGGAGACTTGAAGCACACCGTGGTCAATCTCACGCTCTGCGGTGTTTTATGTGACCGTACTGCTCCTGTAAAGGGAAGGGGAGGTGGCAAGGGAAAAAAGGGAGGGAATGAACAAAAAAGTTCGGCAGTTAGTGCATATGCTCGGTTAGCACAATTCAACGTTGCAAACCTACTTCTTCACCGCGACATGCACATGATTGTCCTTGGAATCGACAAGAATGGGAACCTGTATGGAAGTCTTACGTTTCCTGCTTATCCTGACCGTGATGTAGCCGAGTTTCTGTTGAAGAAGGGGCTTGGAAAGTACCTACCGTGGACTGGAGAAATGCTTCCACCCAAGCTTACTGCCAAGTACAGAGCTACTGAGACCAAGGCCAGAGAAGCAGCTGTTGGCCGTTGGGGTAAGGGTTCGAAAGAAACAAACATTTCTGTGGAGAAGAAGATGATGCCCATGAAGGTCATGATGGTATTCAGTGGAGATAGCTTTGCAGTAATTGATGCCAACTCGAAAGAGACCCGGCTAAATCTAGCCGACATTCGCACAAAGCGCCTAGCTCGTGGACGTGACAAGAAGGAGAGCGAACCTCTGGCTTTTGAAGCCAAGGAGTGGCTGCGTAAGAAAGTTGTTGGGCAGAAGATGGACATTCGCTTTGAATACAAAAGACAGGACAAAAAAGGTGGCACGCAAGATTTCGTTTCCATCGGTGCTGGACGCTCCAATATTCAGCTGCAGCTCGTACAGCTAGGTTACGCAGAGGTTGTACAGCACAGCCTCGTCAGCTCTCGGTCTTCCAACTACGTCAAGCTTGTAGAAGCAGAATACCAGGCTAAGAAGCTTGGTAAGGGAATCTGGGCAAAAAATCCTGTCTGCCATAAGTACACAGATCTCACAAACAGACCGAGCCAACGAGGAGGAGATAAAGCTGCAGATTCACGTGAGAAGGAGCGTGCAGAAGCTATGCTCCCGCATCTTGCTGGTGCTCATCTGAGGGGACATGTCGAATATGTGTTCTCTGGCAGCAAGTTCAAGGTTTACATCGAATCCAAAAAGCTTATGATGAATGTCCAGCTCGCTGGAGTAGAGGTGCCAAGATGGTCAGCAAAGAACACCACAAAGTATGGTGCGGATGCACATGCCCTTGCTAGAAGCTTGTGTCTACAAAAGAACGTGATTATCGAGATACCAAAAGACGATACCCGTGTCGTAGACAGACAAGGCACCTTCTCTGCCTACATTTGGACAGAAAAGCCAAAAAGATCCATTGCGTGTGCACTCTTAGAGCAAGGTCTTGGAAAGGTATTTAAACGAGCTGCTGAGGCAGGAGGCTACTTGGATCAGCTCATGAGCGCACAGGAACCAGCCAAATCTAGGCGTCTGAGAGTCTGGGAAGGCTTCGATGAGGAAGAGAAAAATCGAAAAGCCAAACGGGATGCACAGCGCAAGAAAGAGGCGAAGGAGAAGAATCAGAAGATTTCTGTAACTGAGATCGTAAATACGGTGTCATTTTTTGCGCAGTCTGTTGGTGATAAAAACATTGAAACTGTCCGCAAAGGTCTATCAGCAATAGAGGGAACAACCCGACCCGATGATTTCAATCCTGAGTTTGGTGACATTGCAGCTTGTAAATTTGACGGGGCTTGGTACAGAGTTTGCGTTGAAGAAACCGATGATGACATGGGTACCTGTGACGTAGAGTACATTGACTACGGCAACAAGGAGCATGGAATCGACCTTAAGTCTCTAATGCCTTTGAGTGAAGATCTCATGAAAATTCCTCGGCTCTCGAAGAAATACGTGTTGGCTGCAGTGCAGATGCCTCCTGAGGGAAGCGGATGGGAAGACGAAGGCTACACCAGACTTGGCAATCTTATCTTCCAAAAGGAATGGGACGCGGAAGTCTTGATGCAAGATAAATCAGGCTATCATGTTAGCATCAAGGGAGACGACCAGAGCACTCCTGTGCAGGGTGAGCTTCTCAAGGATGGGCTTTGCCGACTCCAAAGGAAACCAGATTACAGCATGAAATACCTCCTGAATCAGTTCCGGAAATATCAGGAGGAAGGTGTGAAAAACCGCATGGGATGTTGGGAATACGGAGAGATTTCTGATGAGGAAGAAGAGGATGATCGCCGTCGACGTCGTTAACTAGGAGAAGCAATCCAGATATAACGAGAAACGTGCGGTTGACGGGATAAATGTAAAATTCAAAATAGCTTGATTTGAAGCAGAACCCGAAAAGAGCACCTCAACGTAATGATTCCATATATGTTGTTGAATCAATTTATTTTGGATCATGTCCCGTAAATAACTGATTATCTGCGATGTATGCCAGCTCGTGCGCGTCATCCCGCCGTCTGCTATCTGCAGTATGTGTGTGTGTGTGTGTGTGTGTGTGTGTGCGTTGAAGACGTGTGCCTGTAAGCATTAGAGCAGACACAGTCATGCCTCATTTCGCTCCATCTAGCGCTATCAAGATCACTAGATCATTTAGACAAGTCACCGTCGCCTTACCGTCTTTGATTATTCATTTGATGACATCGACGAACTGCTGGCTAGCAGCTAGCTGTTCCCGGCTAGCCGGCGGGGTCATTACTAGCTAGTACTGTACTATAGTTAGTGTCTAGATTAGACTTGCTAGCTTGGCATTATTGATGATATTCGCAACAAGCTGTCTGCGTGTGAGACGATGGTCATTAGAGTTGGCATTGATGACATTCGCAACAAGCTAGCAAGCTGTAGATGCTGCACGTAGCTACTAACACTAGCATATGTCGGTCTACATGGAGATGCTCTATCTTGTTAGCTGTGTTGACCGTCTCTCACTAGCTCACAACAGCTAGACAGGTCTAATAGCCGATTTAACTAGCCATGCATTTTAGGAAGGCTAGAAGGCTAGCGCGATGCTGCTAAGCTAGCTAAGCTAGTAAGCGCCAGCGCTAGATGGATCACACTAGCTATAGCTAGCTAGCAGATGGAGGTCGCACATGCATGCACATCTAGACATGCACACTGCTTATGACTGCTAGACTGTGACGCACATGTACCTCTAGATTTGTGCGGCTAGTGCGGCACCACGCTAGCACGCTCGCCACACTGGCTAGCTAGCTGGTATGTTGTCGTCACGTTTTGTAAGCTCCGTATAAGTGATGTCCTTTCATTTTTTGCGCATTTCATTTGATGGTCGTCATTGAAGCATGACGCATCTCTAGATGTGTCACCTCGTACTAGCGTAGCCTAGAGCGCCACAGCATGGCTAGATGGGCATGCACATTCTATATCTAGTGATGGCGTCGTACGGACGGCTGTGGTCAGTTTGCGACCGCAATACAACTACAACGGCATGTGTAAGTCGGAGCGTTATCGGTTCGATCATGCACGAGCATCATCATTGTTACGTTTAGACGTGTACTTTCGGCAACCATGGCATGCGCACAACTGCGGTACGATAAGCCTAAACGTACGCGTATAGCCATTACTCATCGCATCTATACCTCGACTAGTCGTTTTCGTAGACTGAATGAACATGCAGCAGGTACAGCACCGTACTAGCGTAGTGCACTAGCGCATGCTATGATGCACGTGTTTCCGCGATCCGCACAAAGCTGACAAGTCGAGGCAAGATAGACTGTCAGCACGTATGAGGAGATGATGTCATACCTTTTCTTCCGCACATGTGTGTGTAAGACTAACGGTGAACGTAAGTAGACTGCTATGGAGGTGCACATTCGTCCACTGCAATGGCCGTACGATATACACATCTAGATAAAAATTGATCGGCTCATTTATTTGTAAAATTATTCATTATTCTGTGAAACTCATCTTCTCTTTCTTACCATTTTTCTATTACTACTGCGGGTCCTGCCAGCTGAGTCATTACTTTGTATCTTTTCAATTGTCTTTTTCTCGCTCTTCCTTCCCTTTCTTCCTATTCTTATCACCATTTTTATTTCCACCCCGTCTGTTTGTGCGACTACTATTTCCACTACGACTGCGGCTGGCGCTAATAAGGCGACGTCGTTGTTAGTTGAGCTTCCATTATATGACCAACATTAATATCAAACGACCTACGAGGAGCCTCTTCTAAAAGATCATCGAACGTTATCTGATTTCTGTGATCCAAAATCTTAAATTTTAGATGACTTACATATTTTTGCACATAATTGGCCAGTTTATCAGTGAGACTTTCATCAGGATCAAGTTTGGGAGATATGTATACGTTCACGCCGAATGATGAATTGCTGTTGCTCTGCCCTGATGTTATCAGAATTAGTAAAGGAAAATTTTACTGTGTCTGCAAAATAACACGTGTGTAGTATTCCCTCCTAATTCTTCAGACCTTTCTCCTTCTTCTTCTTTTTCATCATCATCATCATCCTCATCATCTCTCTATGAGTCGCCGCCTACGTCTCTTCGGAGGCAAGGCGAGTGATACCCTTGCGGCAAACTGGTATTTGAAGATGATGGTGATGACGATGATGATCATGATGACGATGATAGGAGTGTTGTCGTATGTAGTATCTTGCTATAATTCAATCAATCTAATGCCCTTTTATTATTATTAGTAGTATCTTTTGAAGTTTGCTAATACCTCTACTACCGGCATTTACAATATTATCTATCTACCTTTGATGTATTGATATCAAGTGGCGACTACGTGCGTGACACGAGGATTGTGTACAGATGACAACAATGTGTGACGACAACAATCATTCAATACGTTGGTGGTGGGAACTACAATAATAACTACTTCAACGACTTCCTGTTACTAGTATACCACAAGCACCATCACGTACCGAAATGCAATTTCTGCAAAGTGTCCTATGACTTTCCTGCCATCAATAACGACGAGTAGCTCGTAAGTTCCATGTTCACCACAATTAATTTTAACAAAAATAATGTAAATTTACCGATGTGTGGTCCAATGGTGTCAACTCGTACTCGCAGCGTTGACGGGTATGAGTAACCCAAATCCATTTCCTTGCCGAGAATCATTTGGGGAAATTTTATTTCGGAATCTTCCCGGTCATTTTCTTTCACCTCTGTAAAAACAATTTGCTCAGATTCCATAGCAACATCGCTTTTCCAGTGGTCCAATGTGAGAATGTGGGGAGTGATTCCTTGAGCGGCAAGAGGCTCTGCAACTCACAGAATTTCTGGGGGAGGATTTGGTTGGTTCCGCCATCCTATCATAGCTCTGCCAATGATTTGTGTGATTTGTGTGCAGCTAGCTTTAGTGGTGGTAGGAACTACAGGCCTGTATAGTTCTGTCGGAGAACAGAGTACATGTTGTTGCAGAGCTATAAATAAACATAACTTTTCATATGGGAAATCTTCTTTGCGACAAGCCTTTTTTATTGTCTCATCTCTCACAAAAGAACAACAATCTCAAGACCATTTGGCGTGAAAACTTTCGTGAAGATTCAGTCGCTCTTGTAACTTTTGAACCAATTTTTGGGGAAAGTTCTTGTCGTTATGTTAATTTACACAACCTGGACTACGACAAATGCAAAATAAAATATCCAAATTAAGATAGAAATTTGTAAATTTGAAGTCGCACTTAAATAATGGAGGCTATTTATGGATGAAAATCGAGGCATGTACTTTATCGCCGCAGAAGGGGGTCTCTCTGGTCAAAAGTCACAAACCTCACCCCCCCACCTGTTGGTGGAGGAGGGATCAGTTTAGCGATCCATTTTAACCATGATTCGGGCTTGGAAGAGGGATTTGATACGTTCAATTTTCGTTGTGACGATCATTTTTTTAATCTTCAAGCCAGCCTCTCATCCCAGTAAAGGTGTGTTGAAGAACTAAAGCAAGTTGCACGATGAAAGCCCTGATTTAATTAATGTGAAAGGCACAAGAGTCAGGAACAATATGAGATCTTTAGCTCCTCCAATGCTGCATACGTTACTTCCGAGCAGAAATATCCCACAATTGCCAGGGAGTATTGTTCATCATTATCACATCTCGGACAGGTTCCATCGAAAAAAAAATGGACGCAGGTAGTTTTTTATTCACAATAATTCACATATGAGAGCGTGTTCTTGTAAATATACCTGCTTCTAATTTGGTATCTAATAGTTCGAATGGAATGTGTTCAGTTTTTGTCGTATACAGGCCACCACTGGGATGCTGTCCAAAATTCCAATGGTAGCAGATCCAGAAGATATACTCAGAGGGGCCATTAATAGAGCTCGCAAGCAAACTCCAGCGCCTCGTATACAAAATGCAGCAGAGCGTGAAAAGAGTCGAGCAGCGAAGCAGATACAAACTTTACATCTTGGGCTGATAGGGCCTCTGAAGAAATACATGGAAGGATTTCCCCGTTTGTCTCGAGTGCATGATTTTGAGCAAGCGATGGTAGTTCTTACTCTGGGGGACACCCGATACGATCGAGCACTCGATGAAGTAGCTTCTCTTCGCAAACGAGTCAATGAGATCTGTAAATCTTACGCTAATCGTATCAAGAATGTGCGAAAGAAGCAGGATGTAATCGACGTTATGGACGAGGCTTTCACAACAGTAATGTAACATTGAATCCACAAAGTAGCAGGAGACGATAATTGCAAGCGCTTTAGCCATTGACTGATGATCAATCATGAAGTGTGATAGATCTCTTAACATGTTCTGTTTCTTCTTTTTCTCCTTCTTCTTCTACTACTCATGACCTTACTTAATTGTCTAGATTGAAAGAGTATTTTCCCGGGATATGGAAGCGATAACCAAGCTCAAGTATAACGCAATTCAACTGCGTAAACTCCCACAGGTTGATCTTACAGAGGGCACGATCGCCTTAGTCGGGGCTCCAAATGTGGGCAAATCGTCGCTCGTTCGACACCTATCGTCCGGAGAGCCTGAGGTGAATGCATATCCATTTACAACTCGCGACATCAAGATGGGGCACTTTTTCGCTGAAGGCTGTCGGCATCAGCTAACCGACACTCCTGGCCTGCTCCTCCGTGATCCTGCTCTGAGGAACAACATGGAAAATCTAACGATGGCCACTCTCTCTTTCTTACCAACATCTGTCTTGTTCGTCATGGATCTCACTGGTAAACTTCCTCTCCTATCCTCTCCCGAGTTATTCATTATTTTAATATATTCTTCCTTCTTCATATTTTTGTCTCTTTTGTCTCCTCTCTCTCTTTCTTCTCATTTCTCTCTTGTTATTTCTCTGTTAATCGGTTATCCTCGCTCATATAGGCCAATGTGGGACGAACGTGTCGCAGCAACTAGGGATACGACGTGAGCTGTTGGATGAATTTCCTCACAAGGAATGGATTGACGTATTTACGAAAGCAGACCTTGTGTTTACGGAGGAAGGGCAGCTAAATAATGAAACAGCAGATCTAGAGGCACACGTAGCTGTCAATAAGATGCCCAACGCCTTAAGAGTCTCCTCTGCGACTGAAGAAGGACTTTTGGTCTTGAAAAGCGGGATGATAGCTGCCATGGTTTCACATCGGCGCAAAAAGCAAGCACAAAGCCTGCATTAACTGTGCATTGCTGTAAAGTGAGGTCGTAGTTGGAAGTATTGCAGGTGTGTTAGAGCACATATACTCGCTTTGTAAGCCGATGCACAGGTTTTTATATCAACATTCAGGTCAATACGCCCATGCACGTGAAGGCATCATTTTATGTCCGCATGCGTGTGTGATGTATAAGTAATAATAATAATAATTATTATAACCGCCAATGGCGGTATCTGCGATGTGGGCAGAGCCCACCTGCTCGCAAAGCGATGCGACAGCATTATGCGACTGTATCATTATGCTGTATCATATTACCTTATTATACTTATGTTTCCCAGGGGGTGTTTTCCGGGGGCGGGGGTTATATATATAAAGTATGTAAGTATTTTAATATATATATATATATATATTAAAAAGTTTGGTTTTTAAAATGCCCCATAAGCCCTCATTAGTTATAAAATGAATGAGGTTAGAAAAAAACACTAATTAAAGTGGGGGTCTGAAAAAAAATGAAGAAGCATACGATGTCATTATATGCGATGTGCTATGCCGTGCGAAGCGATATGCCGTGCTATGTATGTATGTATGTTGCGAAGCGATATGCCGTGCTATGTGCCGTGCCGTGCGAAGCGATTTGCGGTGCTATGTGCCGTGCTATGCGACTGCTGACTAATATGCGACTGGTTTGATAGCATTGTGTTGTGAGATGCTCATACGAAAAACTTGTTTAAAGAAATGTGTTATATGTAAGTTAGTTATGAACAAATCTAACGAATTGGTGAAAAAATTATTAATTCTTTCTAAATCTAATGACATTGAGAATGCTATTGAAGAATGGAAATCTCTGAAAAGTTGTGCGATAGGTAAGCATAAAAAATGTATGATTTCTTGTCAACGATATTGTAGAAGTTTCATAAATTTAGAAACTTGTAATGTCATATATCTCAAAAACAAATATAGTGAATTAAGTGAATATAAAAATGTTGATGTGGAAGCATCTGCCAACTTTTCAACGAACGAAAAACTCTTTTCATATGGTCTTTACAATTACCTAAATGAAAAAAAACGAGTTTTACAACAATTAAACAAAACAAAATATTCGCACAGTTTAAGTCTCAAATTAAGAGCTAAAAAATCAATCAGTTTCCACGATTTTTTTGAAATTTACAAAAATAAATTAGGCTTTGAAGGATTAATCAAGTTGTTTTTGAAAATTAAAAAAATGAGAAAAGTCAAAAACATTTCTAAAAGACACAAAGAATTATTTGATTTCTGTTATGATTTGTTAAAAAGAAAATACAAAAACAAATATTCCATTTATCTATCATACAATTATCCAGAAAAAATAACACAACTAAAAAAGAATGTCGTTTGAAAAACAGTCACATATGCCGTGCCGAAGCAATATGCTGATAAATATGCGACTGCTATTACGAAGCGATATGCGACTGCTATATGCGACTGCTATTACGAAGCGATATATCGTGCTAATACACTGCCATTACAAAGCAATATACTAATAGATATGCGACTGCTACAACATACATGCTTAACAATATAAGCTATTAGCAAAAGGATTCCAGTTTTACAAAACATCCAACTATGATTTCTATTTAAAGAATTGTCTCACTATAAGATTAATATGAGTAATATTAATCAAGTAAATAAAAGTAGCACAGCAGATAAAATCTATGATGTTGACTATAAACTTAGTGAAATCGTCCTCGTAATAGATGAACTAAAAGCCGAACTGAATCCTGAATTCTATCGCAAACTGAGAGATAAACTGATGGAAGTCCACATTTGTCTAATGAGCGAAGTTGTAGATGGCTATAAATAACCATATTTGCTCCAGACTGGACCCGATGTGTGTGCGGAAGCAGTCTACATAGCGATGCGAAGATACTCCCCAGATTTGAGACGATTACTACCATCACTCCCACCAACAGCAAACAGTTTGCCATCCCCAACAGCCACACCCAACCCACTCCTCACAGTATCCATATCAGGCAGTTTCTTCCACCCCGCACCCACATTCTTCAAATCCAGATACTCCCCAGATTTGAGACCCCACCCACCATCATACCCACCAACAGCAAACAGTTTGCCATCCCCAACGGCCACACCCAAACCACTCCTCTTAGTATTCATCTCAGGGATTTTCGTCCCACCCCCGCATCCCATATTTATTCAAATCCCAGATACTCCCCCAGTTTTGAGAGGGACAAAAACCTGTCATTACGATCGCGATTCTCCCCCACCAACAGCAAACAGTTTGCCCATCCCCAACGGCCACACCGAAACAACCCCTAATATTCATCAAATCAGGTAGTTTCTTCCACCCCGCAAACATGTCCTTCAATTCCAGATACTCCCCAGAGTTGAGATAATTACCACCAACAGCAAACAGTTTGCCATCCCCAACGGCCACACCCAAACCATTCCTCTTAGTATTCAAATCAGGGAGTTTCTTCCACCCCGCATCCACATCCTTCAAGTCCAGATACTCCCCAGATTTGAGATAATTAGGACCATCATCCCCACCAACAGCAAACAGTTTGCCATTCCCAACGGCCACACCCAAACCATTCCTCTTAGTATTCAAATCAGGGAGTTTCTTCCACCCCGCATCCACATTCTTCAAATCCAGATACATCCCAGATTTGAGACGATTACTACCATCACTCCCACCAACAGCAAACAGTTTGCCATCCCCAACCATCCCCAACGGCCACACCCAAATGCCTCCTCTCAGTATTCATATCAGGGAGTTTCGTCCACCCCGCATCCATTTTCTTCAAATCCAGATACTCCCCAGATTTGAGATAACCATCACCATACCCACCAACAGCAAACAGCTTGCCATCCCCAACGGCCACACCCAAACAACTCCTCTCAGTATTCATATCAGGGATTTTCTTCCACCCCGCATCCACATTCTTCAAATCCAGATGCTCCCCAGATTTGAGATCATTTTCATCCCTCGATCCTGTCCACCAACAGCAAACAGTTTGCCATCCCCAACGGCCACACCCAAACCATTCCTCTCAGCATCCATATCAGGCAGTTTCTTCCACCCCGCACCCACATTCTTCAAATCCAGATACTCCCCAGATTTGAGTTCATCATTACCATCATGTCCACCAACCGCAAACAGCTTGCCATCCCCAACAGCCACACCCAAACCACCCCTCTTAGTTATCCATATCCAGGAAGTTTCTTCCACCCCGCATCCACATTCTTCAAATCCAGATACTCCCCAGATTTGAGATAATTACCATCATACCCCCCACCAACAGCAAACAGTTTTGCCATCCCCAACAGCCACACCCAACCCACTCCTCTCAGTATTCATATCAGGCAGTTTCTTCCACCCCGCATCCATTTTCTTCAAATCCAGATACTCCCCAGATTTGAGACCCCACCCACCATCATACCCACCAACAGCAAAC
>ADNK01003181.1:0-60721 GCA_000320545.1 Bigelowiella natans CCMP2755 | reverse complement strand
AGAGAGAGAGAGAGAGAGGACGAGGTGGGGGGGGGGGGGTAAATCAGGTTGTTCATAAACTCGAATGTGGTAGATGTATCAATTTTACGGACAATGTAGCATTACCTTCCTCTTGAATTCTTCGTTTCCTCTGATTCTAAAGTTCTGAGCCATGAACTCCCGCTCCTCCAAGGACCGCTTTTCATTTTTGGTTGACGAGGACGATGACGCCCATGCGGTGTTATCATCGGCAGTAGTTTCTTTATCATCCCAGATCTCTTTGGAAGAGGACGATGATGATGATGATGACACTGCTGTCGTGCGGATTTTCTTCTTCTTGCCGCTGCTCTTATACTCCTGATACTCCTTAGAACCTCGCACAGGAGGAATAGAGGAGGGAACATACGCCTGGTTTGCCTTTGCCCGCTTGGTAATGCGCTCATCCTAATCATTAGTAGTCATGTGTTATCCTTGCTTCCTCGATCGATTCTTTGATGTTTAGTTGCTTGCTATGGTGTGCAGCTGCCTCCTACTCTCCGCATATCCTTTGTGGAGATAGAACTACGGAGTTTTGTTACGTGCCATGCAATCAATTACCTTCTGTTGCTGTTGAAAGATCCATGCATCAAGCTCCCCTAAAACCATCATCATCATCATCATCATCGTCAGCATCATTGTTATCGCCATCCCAAGTGGTGGACAAAGGGGGGAATGTGCGTTGTATTCTATCTCCAAACGCAACTATCATCATCACCATCATCATCACCATCATACTCTTGAGGTATAACCATCGATCCATCGATAGGTTTACAATCGTCACGGCATATTCTCAGTTCTCAGAAGGACGATATAATTATATTGCGTTTCTACTACCGATTGCTTTTTGTTTCTCTTCCTCAGAAGCCTCGACAGGTTTGGCTAAAAGTTTGCTGTTTTATACAGACGGAAGTAATTGATAATACGAGAAATGATTATAACGAATTTTAGCAGATTGAGCAACAATATCACAAATGATGATGGTGACGACGATGATCATTGCTACACAGATAGATGTCACTCTTACACTACCATTCGCGTATCATAGTAATATTAGTTTATGCTTTGATGGTGATGGAGAGCGACTTTTTCACACCTATAGAGAATTACCTCTTCGGGTCCACGGCTGCCAACCTCTCTTCTGCCGCTTTGGTCAGTTCCGGGTAAAAAGGCTGATTATAGCGATCAGAATGACGACGAAATACGTTTTGCTGAGTCTCAACATAGCTATATGTTTTTGTACACCTGGTCTAGTGTATAGTCTGTTGTGCGATTGGATTGTATTAGTGTGGAGTTGTAGGTGGTTATGTAGGTTGGCGTGAGTGCCGTGTAGTGCTAGCGTATTTATATGTGCACGCGCGCGCGTGTGTGTGTGTGTGTGTGTGTGTGTGTGTGTTTGTGTGTGCGTTTGTGTGTTTGTGTGTGTCAACAAGTGGGATATTGGCGAGAGAGAAACATCTTCGGTTGCGTTCGAACGTGTTGATGCGGACGTGTAAGTTGGTGTGAGTGCCGTGTGGTGCTAGCGTGTTCTTTTGTTGTGTGTGTGTGTGTGTGTGTGTGTGTGTGTGTTTGTGTGTTTGTGTTTGTGTGTGTCAACAAGTGGGATATTGGCGAGAGAGAAACATCTTCGGTTGCGTTCGAACGTGTTGATGCGGACGTGTAAGTTGGTGTGAGTGCCGTGTGGTGCTAGCGTGTTCTTTTGTTGTGTGTGTGTGTGTGTGTGTGTGTGTGTGTGTTTGTGTGTTGTCTCTGTTTTGCCTGGGTTATCTGATTTTATTACCTCAGCCCTGAGCTTTTTCACAATCTTGCGCAATTCTATCTTATCAGTGCACTTTTTCACATACTCGAAATCGAGTTTCCACTGAGAAGACAAATCATGGTGCAGGCGAAATTCTTCAAATCGTGTGAGGAGTTTTGGAACATAAAAGTAAAAGGACGCACAAAATCATACACCCCCCGTTCGTCAGTTCACCTCTTCAATAGGATTGATGCTCATAGCGAAGGATTTTCTTCTTTATGAGTGACGAGGGATGAGTTTGTTGACTAGCTGGCCGCTCGACGGTGTCTTCTTTACACGGCTTTCTGGTTTGTAGGAGGTGGGAGAGAGCTACTTCTTAAAAGAAGAAAAGAAAACACTTCCAAAATTACAATACGGCAACAAATTATGTTTGTCGTACAACTAAAACCCTAATGATTTATCATTCGCAATCGCAACTTTATTTGTGTTTTAACGATGCTCCTGGTCCGTTTTTTGTGTTATTCCTCCGCACAAAAAAAAAGCAAAGAAAGAAGAGTTGTTTGATCATGATCACCACAGAGAAAAAAAATTAAATCGAGGCGATTTAGAAGAAAAAGGTGCGGTCAGTAAGGGGGTCGAACCCTTGACCTTTCGGTTAACAGCCGAATGCTCTACCGACTGAGCTAACTAACCAGCAAATGATACATATCGTATGAGAGAATGAAATTACGTATAACTGCAAATATACTGAATATCGTTAGTAATTCTCCTGTCGCACAAGCCAAAACTTCACATTATTCTCTATCCATGTCATGGCGCAGCAACTTAAATTAACTATGATTCCATTGTACGGCAACAAATATCGTATGTCGTAGAGTAGTTTTCTCCTCGCGTTGTCCATCCATGGCGACAACATATTTGTCATTATCATTTCAACATGATGATACTCCCCCTCCTCTTTCTCGCCCTAGCCGCACAAGCATTTGACCCCTACTACACAGCATTCCATGCACAGGTGATAGCTTATGTTTCGAAGAAAAGAGAGGAATTATCAAAAATTCATTACCTTAACAAGTATATGTATTTCAATCGACAGCCTCTCAAGAACTGGTGCAACGACCCCAACGGGCCAATGTTCATCAATGGCACATATCATCTATTTTTTCAATATAATCCTGACGGATATGTGTGGGGAGATATGCACTGGTACCATATGAAATCAAAGGTGGGTTACATCTATGTACATTTTTAAAAACATCTCGAGCATAAAATTCCAATTTACATTTCTTCCAAGATTCTGCATTAGTATTATTCTGATGCATGGATATGCGCAGGACTTACTACATTGGGACCATCTTCCAGTAGCCTTAGCACCAGATAAGGTTCTAAAGCGAACCATCTTCCATAGGACAACGAATTCGGATGGCAGAAATTTGTTATGATGTAAATCTCGTGATGTGATGAGCGCATGTTGTTTTTCCTCAAGGATTACGACTGTGGTGGAATTTTCAGTGGCAGCGCTACGATAGTTGAGGGTTCCCCGGTGCTCACATATTCAGTCCAATGCGGGGAGGTCAGTCACTTAGACATTATTATCACGACAACAATGATGTTTAACACACCAACTGCTTTTCAATACCAGAGTATTGCGATTGCTGTTCCAAAGGACCCGAATGACCCAGATTTGAAGGAGTGGGTAAAGCCCGACTCCAACCCTGTCATTCACAGGCCTAACACCACACAGAACTTTCGTGATCCAACTGAGGCGTGGAGGGGCGAAGAAGATGGCTTGTACCGAATGGTAGTTTCGTTTGCTTTTACGCCTCGTACGATGCTATCATCTTACACAGTGTCGCTCCAGCCTTCCTACTGATAATTACCTTCATTTTAAGATTGTCAACTGCGACGAGGGAACTTGCTTATTCAAATCCGAGAACTTTGTAAACTGGACGTACACTGGAATCATGTGGCCAACCGATGCAGGATTTCAGGAGTAAAGAGCATAATAGCATCCACTCGCCATCATTATCACCCACCAATTATTATCCTTATCGAGTACTGTTATATTCTTCTAGGTGCCCTGATTTTTACAAGCTACCAGGCACTGAGACCTACGTGTACAAGGTGGTGTATGCGGCGGCGGGAAGGGGGAGGGGGAGGGGCAACGATCATGGTCATCGCTGCTTTGGAGAATTATGGGTTGTTTGAGGTCATAATCCGTCCTTAAAGATTTCTCCAATAATGTGGTTTTCAAGGGTTCGATTCAAGGGCAAGAATGGTGGTTGGTTGGAGAGTACAAGGAAGTGCCAGGCCTTAATGCGTTAGACAAATTCGTGAATACGTCCGCTGATGTGCTTTTCAACAACCAAAGGTAATTTAGTAACAATGGGAAATAAAAAGGAAAGAAGACACACCCCTACCTGTAGATAGGAAGTGCCAGCGAAATGAAGTGAGAAATGTCAAAATATTTAATGATTGTAACTAATTAAACTGGATATGGCTCCGGTACATATGGGCAAAAAGGACAGAAAGAATCTCTCATTATTATAATGATAATAATTATTATTATTGTTATTATTATTGTTTACACGTTTTCCGTCTCCTCCTTGATGTACCTTCTTCTTCTTCTTTTCTTGCGCTCAGATATGATATGGGCACATTCTATGCTTCAAAGCGATTCTTCGATCCAGTGAAAAACAGGCAGGTTCTTTTTGCATGGGTCAATTATCACTGCAACGACACCGACTGGTAAGAGTAGAGAAGTGATTTCATCTGTTTGCTGTCGATACTGATGGGGATGCTGATGCTACTGCATATTCATTGGAGGGAATCATAAATTGTAAATGAATAATGTATATATATATATATATATATATATATAAGTTGTAATAATATACTGTGGTATGTTTTGTATTTGTTAATATATATACACAGGGCTGGTGTGCAGTCGTTTCCTCGGATTGTCCTTCCTAATCCGGCAAAGGATAATAGCATCATGTAATGAATCAAGAAATGAAACAATAATTAAATCGCATTATTGCATGTATATCGTTGAACTTCTTTGTCCTGCTGATCGATCTCTCCCCCCCTCCCTCTTTGTTCTCTCTTGTTTTCAGCACATATCCAATAGAGGAGCTGCAAACTCTTCGATCGCCTTCTACTCCAGTGTGGACCATTGAAAATACTACACTTAACAGCCGGGGGGGCAAGACAGCATCAATCACATCTCCTGATAACGTTGGCGCGCAGCTCGATATTCTTGCAAGGTGCTACTAGCCCTGTAACATTTATTTGCGATATTGGTTTTCGTCATCACCAGGCCGATGTGCTTTGGGTTTTATGCATGTAAAAAGATCACGAATGCCCTTGTTCTTCTTACGTCTATAAAATATATATAGATATAATATGTATATAATCTGACGGCGAGCATCATTGATTTTACTGCTATAATCGCCATTCAGCTTTCGAATGACCAAGGGCCTTGCTCTCGATTTCCAACTTTTCTTTGATACCACAACTGGGGATAACAAAGCAGTCTCCATTGGTATCGATGAATGATGATGAAGATGATGATAGTAAAGATGATGATGATTATACATTAAAAAAATGACACTGTGCAATGTGTTCTCCTGTGACCTCATACATCGTGCACCATCGTGTAAATGATACCATTAACGCAGCATCGACGGCGCAACCATCGTTTCCTACTTTGATGGGAGAGGCATTTGAGATGTACGAATCAGATGCAGGGGTCGTCACCCTCCGCATTCTCGTCGATAGGTATAGTAACCTGTTATTATTATTACTATTATTATTTATTATTATCACCATTCTTATCCAAGTAGAAGGTGAACGAGTATAGGCATATTCAATGAGTGGCCGCAATAATTTCTCTAACGGAATGTGAATGGCACGCTTTACAGGAGCATCATCGAGGTGTTTGTACAAGGGGGGCGGAGTGCAATGACCGAAGCTTACTGCGCGCCGAACCCAGAGCACATTGACGACATGAAAGTGAAGGTGATGACGACCACGATGACTTTGTCGATTGTGATTGCAGCACCTACTAGTAGAATGATTTATTGAGAAATATTTCAATGAAGTAACATTCGGATGGGGATACGGCGTAGCAGGAGGGGTTGGTAGTAATTCCTGTATTTGATTTTTTTGTGCATATGTAGGTTGTGAACCAAGGAGATGCGGACGTAGAATTGCTAAGCCTTGATGTATACACGCTGAAGCCCTAAATCCAGACGAACAATGGGCAAATTTGCATTTGTTTGTTTCCATCTTGCATGCACCATGCGTGATGATGGAAGTAGCGGTCGCCGTTCAGCTTGACATTCATTTAAAAAAAAGGGAAAATGATCTCTACATCGTGATATGTACATGAGACGGATTAAAGGATCTCTATCTACATCGTGATATGCACATGTACAGCTTTGCATTTATGTAATGCCTAGTGCGATGCACACGCGATGCTTCCCTGTAGCACCACACAAGCTAGACAAGATAACGCAACTCGTTCGCCACATTGCAACGTTCAATGAAGCATGCGCCTTGTTCATCCACATGTGGGGTAATAGAATGCGACAAATACATATGTATCATGTGTGTCCACACACTTCACATATAGCATATACTGCAGCTCTAGAGCCGTGTGCAGCGCGTGCTCTCTGCAAACGTTGCCCGGTGGTCCAGCAGAGCCAACGTCTAGAGTCTAGTAGACATGGTTTCGTTGCGAACAATGCATGCGTTGGAACAAGAAGTCTGGAAGTGGGTCATGTGCCCTGTGCTAGTTAGTTTGCACACTGTACGATGCTGGGATTTCCGTGTTGATCATGTGCTATATAGTCGACGTATCTGGTATGCCTAGATGTGGTCATCTAGTCATGATCACCAGAGCACACACACACGGGATCGAGCAACAACGACACCATTCGACATGTGCTTGCCAGAGTGTATACAGAGTTCAAGTTGTTTTCCTGTCTGTCTAGCTAGCTAGCTTATTTGTGTGAAATCGTCCAAAAAAGTCGCTTGCTAGCTTGGGCTTGAAACCAAACCAATGGTGGTTCTGATGCTCAATTAAGGTTATATTGAAAAGGTGATCAGCCACAGCACATTCTAGCTCATGCCCCCGGAAGCAGGCTGCGTTGGCTGTCACATGATGCGGCGGTAAGAAAATGCACGCGCACTTCACTTGCTCATCATGTAGGTCATGTTGCCTGCACGCATGCGCTGTGTTCTTGTTATTTCTAAATTTATTCGCAGGGCTCACAGAAGAACGATTGTGAAGAAGACGTTTTATTACTACTCTCCTTCGCCGCTGAGTCCTTTTTGTCACTTAGTTTTGTTTGGGAGGAGCTGTCATCTTTAGCTACGGCGTCGTTCCCATTCGTGGCATTGTCTGCTGTTGGGCTGAGAACCTGTCATTGTTGTTTTCAAAGGTAGCGTGTTTAAGCAAAACGGATAAGTGAATGATACATGAATGAGCACGTAGTAATAACATTGATAGTCATTGCTATAAAGTCAATTGACTATTCCATGCACATTTGTCAGCAGTTGTTTATCCCTTTCTTGGCAATTATTGCGTAACAACTACTATTATAAATACAATACTGTCACAATCGCCGTGCATACGATTATACCAAAATGGCATCATCCAGAGAGTAGAGACCGCGTCTGTTGTCGCCATGAGACAGATACGGGACTCTTGACACAGCTTCCACCTATTCACCATATTTGCATCAATTTTGGCAATTTTGATTCCTCACTCTTTTTTTTTTTCTTCTTCTTCTTCTTCTTTCTTGGTGAAAGGAGGGGCAATTAACACAGCTGCCGATAGCACACAAAGTCTAATTCACCCAGGCGAGTGGGCTCAGTTGATCGAGGGGGGAGGGGGGGGGGGCCAACACCCTTTTGCATACTCTCTCTTCTTCCTCTATATTACTACTACTACTAGTAGTATGTTCTACCTGAAATCCCTCTGGCTCTAGCACCCGCTCTACGAGCGCATTGATGCAATCTTCCCACGAGTTATTCTGGGAAATCACCACAGGATTTCGATGAGTACCAGGACTATCTTGCTTCTTATTTGCTTGCATAGATAGCGATGACGGCGGTGGTGATGATGACCACAGCAACGACGAAAACTGATTGTATTCCTCTCATCTGCTGCTGCTTCTAATGCATAACCCCCCCTCTCCTCCTTCCTCTTCTTCTTCCTCTTCTTATAATTATGATTAGCATCACCGACCTTACTACCATCACAACATCCAGGTACAGGCAATCTCTAAAAGGAGAGGACAACAACAACAACAACAACAACAACAACAACAACATTAGCACCAAATCAAGAAGATTAACGACGAGAACGACGGCATAGACGACTATGGTCTACAAGCTGGTAAAACCGATGATTTGACACATGCAGGCATCCAATTGTTGACTTGAGTCAACTTTACCTCTTTTATTCACCTCGAGCTGCTCTACTGCCGCAACAACAACAACAACTATCCCTATTCATCCGTACTACTGTGTATAATAAGACTGACCTCTTTTGGAGGGCGAGACCCTCCAGCACCCATTACTGCGGGGCAAAAAGGAAGCACGACAGCCAAAACCACTTTGCCTTTTGACACATAATAATGGTCAGCTCTTGGTCATTTCTCGTCACCTCTTTGCTTTGTATCGAGCTTGATGTTACAACACCCCCCCCCCCCCCCCCCCCTCTCTTTCTACTGTCCTCATCACCACCTTCCGGCTGCTTAACCGATGACTTCAAATCGCGTAACAGTTGAAGAGGATAATCAACGCTGAGAACACAGAAAAGGTGTTATAAAAAAGAGCAGAACTAAGAAGAAAAAGAGGATTAGCAGGAGAGCAAGGCAATCACTTACAAATGCAAATATTCGCAAACACCACCGTTGTTGCCGTTATCATCGTCGATTCATCCCTCTTCTTTTCCCCTTATAATTCGCTAGCAGCTATAAAACCATGCTCCAATGTTATTACCGATCCAGCACGTTGAGGCACGATACGAAATCAAACTTTTCTCCAGATATTGGTGAAGATTTAAGGTCTTTGAGAACAAGAGAAGACAGTAAGAGAAAAGAGAAAACACACACACACACACACACAGACATATTAATATATATATATATATATATATATGTACATATATAGTACTAAATGACAATATAAACCGTAACAAGAAAAGATTTTTTGCTAATGCTATTCAGAGAGGAGAGATAACCATGATGACAACAGTAATGTTAATACTAATCTACTGCTGCTGACACGGCTGATAATGACGATAGTAATACAAATACTTGTACGAATGAACTATGATGACTATATCGTCGATGAGTAAACAAAAACTACTGCTTCTACAACAACACCAGCAACAACAATAACAGCACCCACTACTGCTAATCTTGTTTTCGTAAACAATGTTATTATTCCTCCTTGATGCTGATCATACCTCCAGTACAGATTGAGCGAAATCCCTTCGCTTGCAATCTCCATGATAACGCTAAAGAGCTTTCCTGAGAAGATAGTGACCATGATCGAGAAGAATTTATTATGTGATAACTACTGATCTGTATAGCACTGAACGACCCATCTCCCTTAGCCCTTAAGAAATAATGGCGTTTTTATATTCATCATCGATCGTCTCCAAGAAGTCTCTATGTGTTTTATAATTTTCCCACAATTCTCCTACAAAGCCAACATTTATATGGCCGCGCAAAACAACAACTTAACTGTAGCGGTGATTTGCGAAAAGAGAGGCTGTGCCGATTGTGTGACAAAACCGTCTCCAGCACCTGCGAGATCAATAATAACAACACGATGATGATGCTTTAAAGGAAGAGAAACAATCGATGTAAGGCAGAAGTATGCTGTGAATTCAACGTTCAAAGAAAAATTGTACACGGCCTTATAGGCTGCTTTACCGTTTAATTTGTTTTTCCCAAAAAACATTTCTACTCCTCTGTATCCTCATTATGTCTATTACCAACATCCAGAAGGGTCTTTGAATCTTCATCAATTGCTAGCTTTAAAATGGTCCGCCATTGTGATGTCGATAGAACGTGCATGCGCGACATGTTGAGGATTCCGTCGGCAGTGTACCTAAGTATAGATGGCCGTGAGAAGGCGATCACAAAATTGATGTTTACATTCATCATTACTACCACATACAGTTACTACCTCGATGTATACCGCATCAGAGAACCTCTAATCCAACACCACCTGCATCGATTAAATCATTTCTCGATGAGCGATTACCATCATCTACCCAGTGTGTTTATGCCCTGATGTTGTAATGCTTTGAAAAGAGTAGAATTCGAAAGTCACTAGTCTAAAAATTCGATCTTTGCAGCGGACATTGCAAGTAGTAGCCCACCCCCCACCCCCCATTTATTAACACATCAATGTGCACGTCAAAACGATGTTAAGTAATTCAGTGAGCAACCATGCGCTGTATGGGTTTTTCATCGAATAAAGTATGAATTTCTGTGTATCTTGATCCAGGTTCAACTGAACGAAAGCTTTCTAAGGAAGGAGAAGTCGTGAAAAGCGAGGATGCATGCAGTCGGTCAGTCGTGAGTCGGTAATTATGGTTTGTTTGTCGAAAATATTTTACATACACGCTCTAGAGAACATTTCAGACTTCTTGTATATAGTGCAGTTCTTCAAATGAAGCATGACCTGTAACCGAGGTAGAAGTCTATATTTTCGGACATTATATTGAAGGCCAAATCGACGCCTTAGCTCATGCCTGCTCTCTTTCAAATCGACTTTCTTTCGCATCAAGGGCAGTTCAGATCGATTTGCTCGTCTGAGGCTGAGACGGAGATACTGAGGAGGAGGAGGACGAGTAAATATTTTATGGCTTCCTCTTCGTGACCCGGAACTTCAGGCAAGCACTTCGACGTGTTTGCAGAGAAGAGGGTCTCTCCTCTGGAGACTCTCTGGAGACTCTCCTTTTCCAAGTCGAAGCAATTTATTCATTGTCTTTCGGCATAATTTTGAGGCTTTCTTGCGCATTTTGCGCACCAAGTTTATTATTTTTATACCTGAAAAGAGTTACATTCAGAATTAAGATCTGATTTAGGTGCTAATCGCTGGCCATATTAGTTCAAAAGAGATTAATATAGGTATGTCGTATATCCTAAATGCGCATACTGTTGTGTTATATTCTTCAGCTTCATTTCATAAAATCTTATATCTTCACTCTCCTTACGCCAACGCCCCCCCCGTCCAGCACTTGCCCAGACTATGCTCAGACGCGCTGTACATCGCCTGCAACGCCTCTCCTTGAGAATTCCCGCGAATCGTCAAGCCCTTTCTACCACAAGACTTGGTGGTGACTGCTCAGATGGAATCTTTCGAAGACCACAAACACAAATGGAGGCGGCTACGGTGATAATGGCTAGTAGTTTTTGGTTTTAAGAGTTTCAAAATTAATTTGCCACCTATCACAGTTGAGATGACAAACTATTTTCGCCAATAGTAGAAGCAAGATTTTAACTGAAGGATGTTTTTAGCCATGCACTGACTGAGTCCTTCATACATTTATTACAGCTCCCAGAAGATGCCGAATTGACTCACGATGACGCCCAGTGCCCTGAGCCATCTTTCGATGTTGATCCGGATATCGGCCTTCTTCAGGGAGCTTTTAGAATGGCAGTTGCATTTGGACTCATTGCTACCTTCTACAATTTGCTTCCTGATCCACAGGACTCGCCTGCTTGCCCGGTACCAAGTTGATATTATGATAAATGCGCTTATGAGAATGATCAGACGTGCACGCAATCAATATGTAGATTCTGCATTGAGACATGTCATAACGTTGATAATTTTTCTTATAGGGACCAGATGGTAACGTCGTTATGTACCAGGAGGATTACATGCAATGCCGTCACCCTTCAATGGTGGAACAAACCGCACCAGCAGCAGATGAAGGAGAGGAGTAAGACTACATTTGAAGCGATGAACGATAGAAATAAGTATTATTGAGCTCGTGGAAACATAGCCTGATGATCATCGTTTCCTTGATCTCTTTTGAAAATTCGTACGTGCACAAGCACGTAATATACTTAATAATAGTGGGAAGGTAGCTGTACGGTATGATGGGTGGGCGAAGTTTAGTGGTATTGAATGTGGACCGTTGTGATTTTTGATTCAATGTTAATCATGCTCAATGAGGTTTCATCCGAACTATTTGTATGCGCAGTGACCTCGCACGTGCGCGTTATAATAATGCTAGAATGCAATAAATAAGCTAGTAAGCTAATATAACCCGCAATCATTATACAAGTAAACCGGCAGCCATGCTAGAGTGCCTCGCTCATAGGCTGAGCTTGTTTTCACTGCGTAATTATACAATTTGCATGTATGTGATAAAGCCTGCTAGCGAGTATTGATCTAGATGTCTTTACTATACACCTATCTTGTCATCCATGCATACGTACATAAACGTCGCAACGTGAGCATTCACGTTCTCACGATAAATGCATAATATGCAGCGATAGATCTAGAGATGGCCAGAGGCAGTCTTGCTGCTATAGCATGATAAAGCCTGGAAAGGTGCATGGTACGCTACGTAGCCGACTGGCACGAGCTATTTACTAGTTTAGATGTCAGTAGCAGCAGCTGTACGTTCTGTGCACGTCTAGACGTGTACGGTATTCATGCAGCCATACATGCAGCACGCACCAGTGCATCTAGGCATGCTGAAGGGTAGGTCGAATCAGCTTTGCCTTTAATTGTGAATTGGCAGGTGTCTAAACTATCACATGAAAAGATTGACTTGCGATGAGAAGGAAACACGCACTGCTGCGCGAAATGCGCGACAGTTAACTCAAGACCGAAACAACATGCATTTGATTGCATGAAACACATCATAGGGGAGACCAACAGGATCTGTAGTCGCTGCATTGCACAGTTACATGAGGATGACCATTGAACAAATTTGATTTGAATTATTACATCCGTCTTACATATGAAGCAAGGATGCAGTTTCACACAGAGCTTACACGTCATCGTTATGTTATGATGCGCTGATGTGTTGTCCAATGCTAGTGCTTATCAGAATGTACATGCCCGAATCATAGCCATGCTATGGTCTATATTGTTAATCCCTGCTAACATCTTTCGTATCCACAACATTCTCATCTTCCTTTCCACCATTCACCGCTACATCAACAGCTTCATTTTTGGTTTCTGTCCTTGCTATCTCCTGTTCACTGGAATCGCCTTTGTTTCGAAAATATTCAATGATTGGGCCCATAACCTACAGTATCAGGGTAGTCACTGGAACTAGGAATGTAAGCTTACAATAATGAGTTACAGCGAGGCTTCCTTTTCACCTGTGTATACATCTCCTTCTTTTCATTCACACGATCGTAGTGTGGCCCATTGCCGCTGCTGGATGCTGCCTGGTTTCATTTACACATATATAGGCTCAGGTTTGCAAGCAGATCTCGAGTTTGAACCAGTGCTAGTATAGGTCAGTGGCGAGACGATAACTAATGCCGTTTCCTATTGTACATACGAATCCTCATGCTATTTAATAGAAGAAAATAAGCAGTGCGTATTCGTTTTATAGCCCACCTTCGCTCGAAATTGAAGGAAAAAGTAATAAGCGAGCGTCTTTGCTAGCCTAAAAAGGTTTTGATTTTTTGTTATGCGCCGATAACTAATATTACGTGGTACAGGGTACTCATTCTTCGATTTTGTAGCACATTTCACTACATCACAGATAATCCGATGAAGTCTCACCAGTTGATAACAGAGGATGGCAGAAAGCTCTTGAAATCGACATTGGCTACAGCTGTGAGCTCAATTTTATTCATTGTAATGGGTTTGATCCGAGCACCTTACGCAGCGAATACCATCCATGATTTCAACAGAGAGAAAAATGTTAGCACTCACGTGTGAGCATAAAATTCAAACAAATAATTGAAGAAATCGGTTTCGCTCATTGTGTTTCAGTGATAGGTTGTCGAAATCATCAACATGATATTAATTTAAGTTTCTCGTGGCAATTATGTATTCATGTTTGTCAATGTGCATATAATTCCATTTCATTCACCATTTCTAACGATACGCACAAATTACACTCTGCTCAAATCCTCAGCCTTAATACCTGCCAGATGTATCTCCAGGCGTGTGCATTTTGGAGGCACCTTCAAATGGACATCAGTCATTTAAACGTATATATTTCGCGTTCAAATAAAATAATTTGTACTACTTCTGGGATCTTTGTATCTGGAAATTCCTTAACAGAAGTAGCCGAGATAACAATTTCACCAAATTCATCAAGCAGATCAAATCCTTGTGCGTTTATGATTACATCTCTGTCGTCTAGTGGCCAAGGGAGAGGTACCTACATTAATAGTAATGAGGACACAACATACTACGATATACGAGCTCTCCGTGTTGAAATGAAGAGTATTCGGATAACGGTATTTTTTATCACATCACAGCTGCTCACGTGAATTGCTATTCGTTCACTTATTTACTGTTACCCTTGAGTAGAGGATCTGATGATACGGACTCTTAACTTTGAGTTGGTCAACTATGATTGTGATGAAGTTGATGAAAGTAGGTATCAGATCAGCCTCTATAATGAGCGATAGCAGGTGCTGCAAAGGGGCTTCGATGATGCCAACCACCTATCATGGGGGAGCAAATATGTGCAATGGTTTTCGATAACTAGGGTGACAGCAAGAAGTTGACAAGAAGAAGATTCTAGATGAGAATATCTTTGGTAAGCAGCCGACGCTTCATCATCGTCACCAACCACCATCACTACGAATAATACAATATCTACTGCTCGTACTGACTTTTATGCTATGTATGGGAGTCCCCTCTTCTTGTCGATGATAGGTGGAAATCTCCTTGTGATTATCCACAACACATCTCCAACCGTTTGTATCTCCCAAGCTCCCTCGTGCGTATCATTTGGGCATGCGCGCTACGGATTTCTGAGATTTTCTGACGTGTTTCTCCTGTGGCAGTGACAACTACCGAAGAATTCTTCAAGCTTTCTATTTGCTGTGGTAGATAATATCAGCACAAAACGTATCGCAAATGTTCAAAATGTATTAATAACCATTAGCTGGAAGCTGACCGTATCATACCGCACCCGCTTCCACTAATCCATATTCTTATACTATCATCTTCATTCAGTAATACCTTAAATGCTTGGTCAATCTTTGAGATTTTGTAGAGGATAAACGCCTAGTAGTAATAGCAGTATAACATCATTTGTAGTAGTAACAGCAGCAGCAGCAGCAGCAGCAACAACAACTACTGCTACTGCTACTGCTACTGCTACTGCTACTACTACTATTACTACAACAACAACAACAGTGGTAGCAGTAATTTCAGTAGCAGCAGTGGCAGTAGTAGTGGTAGCGGTAACAATGTAGTCAATTTCAACAAGAATGGCACTTTCACCGATTAATAGTTGATGAACCCACCTTCTCTAGGCCCTTTATTTCATCTGTGTCAGGCTGCAGCATTGTAGGCTCTTCTTCTTTGGATTCTCCTTTCTCTGTGTCCGACGGCAGCTTTGCATGCCCTTCCTTCCGTTCGTTGTGATTCCTATCACTATTACTAATGCCATCAGTCACTGTGCCTTCATCATCATCATCATAGTTCTGTTTGCCCCCAGCCTCTTCTTGCACATTGTCTGTTCTCTTATTTTCCATGTGCGGCGGGGTGTGCGCGTCCGTTGGTGGTTCGTTCAATGCCGCTAGGTTTCTGTGCACAACCCCCCCCTTTCCCAGAATGTTAGGCGATGGGCAGCCGAACAGAGTCGGTGGATTCAATTGGCGACAACGCGACAATGAATTCTCCAGGGAAAGCATGGCGTTTTCGACCTGCGACAAGCGAATTGTACTGCTCTAAAAGCGCGTTTATAATCTTACGACAACGCCTTTTCTGCACAACTTCTCTGCCGGTGAAGGACCCCCCCTCTTCCCCCCTCCAATGATTGTGTCCATTGTCGTATTGAAGAAGGATGGGAAAATGGTGGTAATTATCGGAGATCACGGAAATGACGATGATAAAAAGGAGGTGCGTTCCACGATTTGGCCGTTGGCAAGCTTGAAAATAACTCAGTGTTGTTTTGCTTCTTTGTCACGGTCGTCGATAACGGGATGACACATAGAATACGTGCAACGCCCAGTTGCTAACATGCGTTGAAGGATTTAAGGCTTGGGCAGAAGGAAAAACACGTGTTCAAGTGATCATTCCAATAAGGTAAGGATCGGTATCTGCCCGAAAACAGATTCATGTTGTATGACTCTCATGATCTTATTCACTTTCTAGGCCTGATGCTCTTTCGGAGAAACCAAAAATAGATAAACGAGAACTTTCAAAGCTAATTTACAGGTATATCTTTTTTTAGATTCGTTCCAACGTGTTTATGATAAGCACTCCCGCATCAGGGTACCGCTTTGGATTAATAAGGAAGACAGCAATGTGACGCTCTCATGTGTGGACACAAGAGCATATAAGTAAGAAATTTTTAAAAGATGTCGATGCCTTCAAACGTTTGCATGATGAATTTGCCCAAGTTTTTGAATTACTCTTAGCTTTGCAATTGCTACTAATTCATGCTACCAAAATCAGGGGGACGGAGTTAGTTGCGGATGTTCGTTCTTTGCTCGATAGAGAAGAAGTGCTGGACCAATGGTAACATATACACACTTACCAAGTCATTAATAGAAGTAAAATGAAACCCGTGTGAAAGTCACTAAGTTGAGTGAGGATAATTTTCACCCTAGCTTTATAATATGCGCCATTCCTACTGCCTTACCTGAGTCGTTCTCTTTGTGTCAAATTTGTGTGTGTGGTGATCAAGGATTGAAGGGAGTGTCAAGATCCACAATCTATCAAGATCAACATGGGCTGAATATCTGAAAAGCGCGAGAGATTTCATTGAGGACAAGAAGAAGACTAAGAAGGTATTTGCTAGAAATCGAGTTTAAATGTTCTTATGTCGTGTCTATCCCCGTCTAATTTAATGGTGTAGCTCAGTATGAATTGATTTATCTTATAGCATCAGTAGGAAATCTAAATACATTCTTCATCAGAAATGAACATATCTCCTCTTTCGTATCAATCGCTTTCCGAAATCCTCCTCCCGTGTTTGTGCTCTTTTCCTCTCTGATTCTCTGCTCCTCCTCGTTAGCAACCATTGATAGTTAAGGGGCTGATAGAAGTCATGGAAGAAAGGACACAAGTAATCTAGTGTTAGCTATGCTGATGAGAATTTAAATGAAAATGGCTATTGCGCAATTGATGACGAATCGTCTCAATTACAAATTGATCAGTTCATTGCTTTCCTCGTAACGAATGGATCTATTCAAATAACAATTTAAGGACGAGTATGTGAGAAGCCATAAGGTCTTTGGAGAGCGGAAGCTCAGTATGCAACGTAAAGTGCTGCATCATTCCTTTAGGAGATGCCGGTAGTGAGGAGTTCATTAGCATCATCGTACACGCGAAGTATAGCTGCACCTGTATTCTCTTCCTGTTACCACGAAATCCCAAGCTACTGCCGTTAATATTATACATATTTGTGGTGAGCAACCATTATGTCTAAATGTTATAATCACAAGCACCCTCCAGGGGTCATAATGTTATACTGGCATTGCTCAGGAGAGAGGACAGGAAGAAGTTTCTCAGCTATTTTCGCGACAACGGTCGTCACCTTCCTTTTCTTTTGCATGTGACATTACCTACCATGAATAACAGCCCACTACACGAGGTGTGGGAGGAAGAGAAAGAGGAAGGGCCTGGTGTGAAGGATGACCTCTGCGGGAGATGCTCTCACCACGTGTTGTCCATTTCCCCTTCTCTTCTCTCCTTCTCTTTCGTTTGCTCCTAGATCATATGTTTGGAGATATCCTGTTCATAAAGGCCATACATTCAGCATTGATTGCTAATCCCAAGGTTGGTAGGAGTGAAAACAAACAGCAGAATGCAGGATAGAAGCAGCCATGACAATCAGCTTTGTTTTGCAGGTGCTATTCCTTGGGAAACAATCGCACGCAAACACCATATCGCAGTATCTTGTACGAGGAATTGGCTACGAAGAGGTATTCTTACCAATAATATCTTCTGTCCTCACTTTCCTCCTTGCCAAAGTCTATTTTTGCGAGTAATATTTAATGATATGACACCTTTGGTGATGCTTCAAGGTCTTCAAGGTTGAGCACATGAGCGATAATAGACCTGTGGACATTCAAGATATTCGCAAAGCGCTCGAGGCTCTCCTGAAAAAGAAAAAGAAAAAGAAGAAAAAGAATAAGTCAGTATGATATTGGATAACTTTGTAAATCAGTTTTCTCTTTAAATAGTCAACCTGCACGTTGCTATGCTAGGAAAATCGATGCGACAGCAAAATCTGATTTTTCCTTCCCTTGAAAATAAACCACTCAAAAGGCAAAAAAAGGGAGAGCAAGGTGCTGCTGATGATGTTGGCGCTGTGCCTGCTACTACTGATTTGGCTGCTAATGCCGTCACCATCGAAAACGGGAGCAATACAGGGCAAGAGCAAGGATCTTCCACATCTAATCAGCAAGAGAATATCGACGAGAGTGGGGAACGCAAGAAACAGCAAGAAGTAACCGCAGCACAATGAGCAGTATTATTGAGACTGCAAAGCAATCACAATGCGTGTGTCTATGCTATGCGATATGTTTATCTTCAGCATGACGCATGCTAGCTAGCATGTGCTAGCAGCATAGTACGTAGCTAGATAGATTAGATGCGCACGTAGAATGAACAATAAGCGGTCGATCGGCCTTGTTCCTGCGAAGCAGACATCATCGAAAATTACGAAGAAATGCTAGGCATTATTTTACATTGCAAGCAGATTTCTAGATATATTATGTACAAGTTCATGCCAGCTACGCATTGAGTTACACTCGTGCTCGCTACTCATTTTCACTCTATAGCTCTTATTCATATAGCATGATGAAGCCACGGCTCAAAGCTTCATGCAAAACTAGAATCACGCTCGCATTAGTGCATGCATGTACGTACGCCTATCATTTCTACATCTTTATTTAATTTGACTTGCACCAGCTGTTTATAGTGCTTGTCCATTTGACGAACGCTTTACAATTATCAATAATTATCCTAAATTTAGTTTTACTGGCCTCTGACTAATAATTTTCATTAAATTTTCTTCAAATCTAAAAACAATATCGGCCGACTGGAATTAAAGGAAGAACGCTTCGATTAAAGTTCTCCGAGTTAAAACCCAAAGTGTCCTACACTTTGGAAATGATCGCTAAATGCAAAGAAGACTCTATATGGTTTATTTATCCGTATTTGTTTCCCGACTAGCTGACAAACGCATATTCCTCAGCTTGTGCCACTCGAAATTAGTTTTTTGGTGAGCAGATCTCGATAGGTGCTTATAGATGAATTCGATAATATTGTTGAGGTAGCATGAACACTGGAGATTACGCGGACTTCGCATGAGCAAATTTTTGACAGTGAAGCTTCGACGATGGATGACCACACCTTGAAGTTCCTTTTGCCCCTCGATTGTTGAAACTTTCCCGACAAACGTAGAAGAACTCATTCGCTTCACGATGGTTTCGTCGGTCATCATCAGAGTCTCTCCCAAGTATAACATCTCAAAAGGTCGGGACCATTTCTCGCGTTGAATTTTCCCCACCAGCTTGACAACTTGCTGTATCTCGCCTTTAGTGACTGCGGATGGTTTTGGCGAAGAATCTCGTCTTCTCAACTCTTCGTGCTCGAATTCCTCTTGGACAGAGGGAGATGGTGGAGGAGATTTCTTCTTATTCTTCTTTTCTTTGAAATCTTCAGTGCTGGATGATAGTTCACTTACATCAGTAGATTCTTGAATCCATGCCGGGTCGTTCTGGTCAAAGAATCGCACCTTCGAGCGCCCAAATACCACGGACTTCGTTCTCCGACAGCGCTTTCCATTGTTTTGCTGATTCTGTGTACTTCTGGCAAAGGCTTCTGGATCGGTCTTGCTGTGCTGGCATTTTGCCAATTTTGGAGGAGAATCCTGCTGACTAGGCTTGAGGCCATTCCTCAACTTGGGAATCCACAGCAATGCCATCTCCTTAGGGTGATGGTGATTGCGGTAAAGAACGATGGTTTTAGAAATGATGCTACCCGGAGCGCTGTTCTAACCGGTTTGTGAGCGAAGTCTGGGGATGATTTTAATTAGGGTTAGATCCGTCTTGACTGCACATGTGCGTCACACGGTTTTGCGATGCGGTTTGCGATAACGGCCGTCCAGCCTGAGGCAGGGAACGTGGTCAGGTTGCATCGTTCTTTGGGGAATATTACCATAATTACTGTCGACTACTCGACTACTTTTTCTCCTCGTTGCTCGAAGCCGCTTCCTCGATTTCTCTGAGAAATATTGGTAGCAACCTGTAGCGCAGAAAAGTTACCACTCGTACAAATTCTGTTCGATTTTGTATGGGAAAATTCGTGCGTTTTCTGCGACAAAAATGCGTCGCTCGCACGCGTCTGAGCAGCACATGTCGACGCACTATTATTAAAACACTCATCATCACGTGGACATGCATGTATCGTCGACGCGATGTGCATGTATCGTCGACGCAGCATTGACCAAGAAGTTGTGATTGATGATTTGATGCTTTATCAACGCATATCCGATAAAAAGAAGGAGGTTCGCTTCCTGCGACAAGATATTCATGTAAACTACTAAAATTATCAGCTCAAGAGCGTTGTCGCACCACAACGATGTTCTGTTTTTGCTCAACAAAATGCTTCTGCGAATGGCGTCGACGTCTTTCGGCCGTTGGCTGTCCAGACCGGGAAGTTTCTGCATTGTTGTTCTAGTCTTCGCGTCATTCCTTACTGAGGAGTCTCATGCAGTAGCGACATCCTCGATATTCAAAGGCCCCAGGTTGCTGATTGATTGAACGATGGATACTTTGACGATGACGCCTTGTGCCGCACACCATGCAGGTTTGCCAAATCCCAGCATTCTCTTCGGCGAATACAGAGGCGCCGATCGGAACATAAGCTTTTAACCCAGAGGGTACGCGACGTGCCTGATACATAGGAAAAATATTTCCAAAACAATTTTGCTCTGAAGGCTCCTATTTTCGATGCTAGCTGCCATTTGCGTTGGAAGCACCTTCTCGATCTTTTCCAAAGCAGATGTCCTTACAAAGTATCATGACTGCTTTCAATTCTCGGACTGTTCGTCTTTATCGCTAGAATGCTATGGTCACACTATTCTGTTGACAGATAAATCCCGAAAAGAGGACTTCCTCTTCTGTATCGACGCTTGCACAAATGGACGACGGCGAGAATAACGCGGTGTTTACACTCGCGGAAGATTCACCTGAAAGAATCAATATAAAGGTGAGGCTATGTTTACTCGGATATTTGCTATTTCGATACATTGCTGATGAAAACGACGTTCTTAAATATATACATATCTCTACAACATCATCTGCCAGATTATTACATCATGCCCATTTTGTTCTTTTAATAACATAATTATGGTATAATTCGGTTGCTTTAACATGATTCTTTTCATTGATATAGGGGCAAATACTGCAGCTTGCTTGTGCACTTGATCGAGGCCAACTCTACAACCCTCAGAGTAAGTTTTTTTGGGGGGGGGGGGGGCAGGCATACAAGTTGTTGATGTTGTTGTTGTCGTTTGTAGAGCACGAATGGTTGTGAGAGCCAACGTCCACCTTCAATTGCTTTATACTGCAAGCAATCCGACTACTTACACATTGCCTGTAGGAAGCGGCGCATACAAAGAACGCGCCTTAAAGACGAAACAGCTGATTGAGGAACTAATCGAAAAAACACCACCACTACCTACCAGCATGGAGGCACTAGGTATCAGCACCTCCCTCGAATTCTACATATTTAGTAATAGTAGTAGTAGTAGTAGTAGTAGTAGTAGTAGTGCAGCAACAAATGCAAGAAAATGTAGCCAAACAACCATTATTTTCCTCTCAGATGGCGAATGGGAGCTCATTTATTCCACAGTGAAGTACGGTATCTTCAGGTAGATATTAGGATAGTAGATGTGGAAGGAGAACCAGAAGAAACGCTCAAAACGTGTGTCGTTGTTATCACCATCACCACTACAATGAGCCTTCGCAATCATGTTGATCATCGTCATCCATCTTCCTGCGTTATCTTTCGCTATACCTTGATTAGTTCTTATTGAAACCGGTGCTGCCATGCTCATTCTTTCAATATTAATTGTAAATTTTCAGATCTTCTCCATTCTTCCTCGCTGTACAGGAGGCGTTTGGCGACGATAGAGCTTTCGGATGGGTCGCGCAATGCTTGCATTGTGTCGCTATTATTTATGGCAAACAACATCTGATGACATCTTTGACTAAATAGCAATGTGGACACACGCACACACATACGCACACACATACGCACACACACACACACACACACACACACATACACACACATTTCCATGTAGAGATTATCTTACCACTGTCGCTCCTACCACCATCACCATCAGCAGCAGTTTTATCTTATACATGTGTACACCGCCACAACATGAGCTTACTAAGCACACTCTTCTTGTTGAATGGCACCATGGGTGTGCGTGCGGTGTGTATGTGTGTGTGCTTGAAAGAGAAAGGGGGAGAGAGATTTCCTACAAATGATAAATATTTGTGACGAGATAGATGATAATGATGTAGTGATGATGGTATGGTGGTGTTTTATAAATAAACAGAAATCATCCGAGCTGTTCTTTAAGTTGCATGAGCTTCAAAGTCATAACACTATCCACATTGTGCACAAAATGATGATGATCATGATGATGATAATAATAATGATGATGATGATGATGATGGTGATGATTACACTGTACCAAACGGCCGTAGATAAAAACCATGATAGCAGCTACTTAAATAACGTGATTTTGATATCAGAACACTCAATATCATCAGCTGCTTTCCCATCACCGCCACTAACAAATTACACTATAAATATAACAATCTGACGAGAAATCACAACTGTAGCCTGTAGTTTCGGGCTGTCAACCATTGGTCGCGTAGCTCAGCTAATCGACAGCAAGAAGAAGATCTTAGCGTCTGGTGAGGGGATGAATTACGTCATAATAGTGATGATGATAATACTGATGATAATGATAATATTGATGGTGATGATGATGATGATGATGATGATTATGATGATAGATAGATCACAACTAAATGAATGTTATGGTGGTAAAGCAGAAGATGCTACGTTATAGCGGCTCTTCTTGACATTATTTCAATGTCTCTTTGTTACAACCTATTTTGAACGGAGTAAAGGGGAAATGAGGTGTAGAGAAAACAATGAATAACAGCATATCTCGCGTTCATAAAAAATGATTCCCCCTATTCTTCCTCTTCCTCTTCCTCTTCCTCCCCCTTTTCTCCTCCTGTTTCCTCTTCTTCTTCTTCTTCTTCTTCTTCTTCTTCGCACTGTGGATAATGCAATCGTAGAGTTTGACACCACCTTGTTCGGACTGACAACCATTCCTATCATCGGGTGGTTCAAGCTGTTTCCCACGTTTGGAGGCTGTGTAAGCCCGACTGAATGAATACGTGTCTAATAGTGACGATGCTAACGATAGGAAGGGGGAGGGTTGTGAAGAGGGGGGAGACGAAGATGATGAAGGAGAAGAAAGATTTGAGTAGAAAATTGTTAATCAGGTGATAACAGTGGCCAATGCCGGGTACAACGGAGAAGATAAAAAGATCACTATGGTTGCTTGCGCCATTAGAGCAGCTACTTAGCTTGCTGCTGAGCATGCACTCAATGATTCCAAAGGGAATTCTGCAAGACAATAACGCTAGTAGAGCAATGCTTTAATTTGGTGGTGGTGGTGGTGGTAATGTGTGCGTATGTGTGCCGTCTTAGGAAGTAGACTACACGACATTCAAGCCCGTAGATGGCCTTAGCGGATGGATTCCTGGCAGGTAGTAGTAGCATCGTCGTCTTCGTTGTTACAACAACAACAACAACAACAACAGCAACAACAACAACAACATCAATCGGAGCTGGTTGTCGTGAACGTAAGGCGGATAGATACTGCCGCTATGATCTAGTATGCATATAGCCGTGTAGAGAGGTAAAACTTGGAGGGAGTTTCCCAATTCCTGTTGATTTTGATGGGCTCAAGTCGTTGCTTGATTCAATGCTACGAATGCATGTTAACCAGTCGGTACACGCGTGCTCATCTCCTGTGGTTCTATAAGAATTCATAGACTATGTGTGTTTCATTACATCAGCGTAATGTGGGATCGACGGATTCCTGTGAATGCTCTCTGGCAGATCTTGCCATGGAATTGGTCATATTCGCAACGCAACACGTGATAACGACGCTGATGCTGCTGCTGCTGCTGATGATGATGATGATTAAATATATTTCCAGGGGGACAAAGCCAACGTGCTCAGTCGAGTTAAAATACCTGGACGACAACTTTCGAATAGTTGCAGACCCTGATGGCGAGTATTTCGTTTATGCGCGACCAGTTTCACCGCGAGATACTTTGAAGGGCGCGGTTTAATCCCAGCAGACATGGCGGTAGTAGTTTAATGTTTACCTAGAGAGCAAGTACGTGCGTGCTGGGTAACATGAACATATGTGCTCTATGACGAAGCACATGCTATAAGCAAGATCATCGATTGCAGAAATACGCTTGCTACATGTAAGGCCCTAGCTATCCATAGCATTGAATGTTGTGCACTTATATTTGTGCATGATCGTTCATCCCGCTAAGCTGCCATGCTAGCATGCTGGATGGCTGCGCCAGGCACACGCTACCTACCGCTAGAGCTAGCAAGTTATGGATGCATTTAGATATATACGCTCAGTCCGCAGCGAGAACACATTTTTTATGCTACGTGCCCCCTGCTAGCTTGGCAGCAAATAAGGCTATGCTACGCCATGATCTCTAGTTCCCGTCACGTTTTGCATGTTGCTGACTCTGCGACAGCAAATACTAGATTGACGTGTAGGTGGCCTGCATTACATCTAGCCGCAACCACGACGCTGCATGTCTAGCTAGCTAGACGCGCTAGCGCGGTATTTTTATACGTCGCTGGCTTGTGCAGTCGATCGATCATGACAATAACAACGGCAATGAAGTTGTGTTCATTATCGAGAGAGCAACGACGTCGATCAATGAATTGTTGCAGCTGCATACATTTTGATCAATAATCGGAACTTTCCACAGCGCAAGTCAATGTTGATGTACATCTGGACACGTTGTCCCCAACACACCTTGCTAGCTTGGCCAGCACCTGCTAGTAGCTTTTTACCCACCGCCGTTCCAACATTGAGAATGCTTTTACTTCTCTCTGCTCCTCTTACTCAACTTCCATTTTCACGGGTTCTCCTCCTCCTCCTCCTCCTCCTCCCCCTGCTTCTTCCTTTGGGGTGTCTTTGCTGTGAGAAACGCTGCTCTTTTCGTCTTTGCTCTCATTGCCACCACCGATTGTCGCCTCCTCTCCTTCTTCTTTCTTTTCCTTTTTAATGCTAGGAGTTTGTGCTTGATCAGCACGTTGCTTAGCTTGAGCCATATCATCGTTTGCCTTTTCTTCCTCGTCCTGGTCCATCATATCATTCTTGTCGTCGTCGTTGATGCTGCCAACATCCCCATGTTGTTTGCTATCGTTCTCTGTTTTCTCGTTCACATCAGCTAGTTTGCCATCAGTAGACGATGCCATATCTCCGGCACCGGACGTGCTCCCTCCCCCTCCCCCCCCTGCTTTTGTGAAGGAAAACATAGAGCTATTGGAATCAGAGTCCGGTGTTGCTGGGGTAGGAATCTGCGGCACATTGATGCCAGTTCCGCCAAATCTTATCGAGCCTGGCCGTCTTGCCCTCCCCCCTGTAATTGGACTCTGAGAGCCAGATTGAGGGGAGGAAGGAGCAACACTACTGTCGATGCCATTCTGCTGCTGCCCCCCTCTGCCATTTCTTCTCTTCCTTTTCTTCTCGTCATTTTGGTGATGGTTTTGTAGGCCGTTGCTTATATTATTCCTTCTACTACTACCGGACGCTGCTGATGCTGATGGTACTGATTTAGCGGTGCTGCTTGTGTGTTGTTGTCGCGCTCCTGGGGAGGAAGGGGAGGACGACGAAGTTGCAAGAGCGGATGATGATGCTGCTGCAGCATCCCCCCCCCTCGTCAGCCTGGACGGACGACCAGGGGGGCGGCGTCTCTTCTCGCGTGCGGTTCCTCCACCTTGCGTTGTTTCTGCTGATGATGAAGATGCTACGGCTGATGTTCCTACGGCAGCTCTTTCTCCCACCATCTTTTGCTGCTGTTTCTTTGATGATGGCACTCCAGCAGTAGCAGCAGCTGTACTACCATTACGACTATCAGCAGCAGATTGCGCCTTCGTCGTTGGAGCTACCATCTCCTCGGCCTCATCGGAAGAGGCTACAGCATGAGCAGAGCTGTTGTCTTGATCTTTGTCGTTGTCGTAAAATTCGGCGTCGTCATTATCCTGCTGCTGTCGGAGCGCACCGCCTCGTTTGCCACTGCCGTGGCCCATTTTCTGATCTTTAGTAAACCGAATGTCAGGATGGCCGCTGCTCTTTTTGTCAAAGTAGTAATCATCGTCATCGTCCTCCTCTTCCTCGTCATCCTCGTCGGGGTCTACAATGAAGTAATCCGGGGGCACTCTATGCATCTGCACAGAAGGCGCATGGTCAAGGTAGGAGAGGTTCTCGAATACCTGCTGCTTATATCTCTCGAGTTTGTCGCGCGTATTGCGGTTCTCCATGTCCTTCTCCGTGAGGTGGAGCTTGAAGTCGGGGCCATAATAGTGCGTGTAGTCGTTGAACGGTATGTTGTTGCTGACTTCACTCTCAAGGATGACCGATGTCTCATAAGTCCAGCACCGAGATACGTTCCTTATGTTGTAGCCCCCCCCTCCCAGCACTAGAAGAGGGACGTTAAAGCTTTTCACATAGCGGACGCACTCGCCATGCCCTTTGAGAGTAACGTTGAAGCATCCCAATCTATCTCCCGTCAGCGAATCGGCTCCGCACTGCAGCACAATTGCCCCCGGCTGGTACATTTCCATCACCTTCGATATAACCGGCTTGAAAACAGATAAGAATCCTTTGTCGTCGATGCCGTCCTCAAGTGGAAAGTTGACCGAGTAGTGCTTGCCCTTCTGGTCTCCGATGTCAGTCACAGCTCCAGATCCCGGGAAAAAGTCGCCGTATCTGCGTGCGTGGTGTGTTGTTGTTCACGGACATTGATAACATATGTTGTGTGTCGTTGGAATCCCAACATCTCTCGACCTCATACGTGTGAATAATCGCAGGATTTATTTTGTCATTTGGTATATGCTTTGATGATACTGCTAAAGCCACGGATATTACCATGATAGTCATCATGCATGGTCATCATATAATCATCATCATCATCATCATCATCATCATCATCATCGTCGTCAATACTTGTGGAAAGAGACGGTCATAACACGATCCGTCGTGTAAAAGGCCTCCTCAACTCCATCCCCATGGTGAATGTCGATGTCGATGTAGAGCACCTTCACGAAATAAAGAAGAAGGAAGAGAAAAGGGACACGTGCAACGTGGTGATAAGGAGACATAACGAAGGAGAAGCTATTCGTACATACTGCTGCTGCTGCTAATGATGCTAGTACCCGTGCGTGGTACTTCAGTAGCTCCAGAATGGCGAGCACAATATCGTTGATATAGCAAAACCCAGAAGCTTCCGATTTCTTAGCGTGATGAAGACCACCCGACCAATTAATTGCAATGTCGACTTGGCCGTTGTTGAGCTTGCATGCTCCGTCTATCGAAGCTCCTGTGTACAGCTGGCAGAAATTGTATAATCCCGGGAATATCGGGCAGTCGGTGTAGAGACCGAGGTTGAACTTTTGCAGCTCGAGTTGGCATTCTTTCTCGTTGTCCGGACAAACACGACGAAGAAAGTCGGTGTAGTCTTCGGCATGAAACTGCGTTATCTCCTTGTAGTGAGCAGGGTGCGGCCGCTACCGAGATAAGGATGTCACAAAGGGAAGGGGGGGGTGGGGGGGGGGGGGATATGTGGATGTTAGTTCTTGTGATTAGGAGACACACGTGCTTATCTTGTACAATGAAAGCTGCTGTAGAGAGCGGTAGATTTAAAAAGGAATGAATACTGTCGCACACTTCAACGAGGTAAACCCAAATGCCCCCCCCTTCCTCATCTCTCTCTCGCTTCCGCCTCCCCAAATTTCCCCCTCTTCTTTCTGTCTTCTCCATTCACTCTCTCTTTCAATCTCTCGTTAAAGTCTAAAACTTTCCTCAGTAGAAGAAAAATACGCGTTTAATTGCAAGCTTTTTAGACAGGCAAGAAAGGAGATATTTCAATGAAGGGTATCGATGTCGGGGGTCATCTAAATCGCTTACATAAACTTGCATTTTCTTGTACAATCCATAGCTACTGATCAGACTGTGGGTCATTCTCAGTCTGTGTGGCTTCATTGGATGATCAGGTCCATAGTAGTACGTACCCATGAGCGCTGAGGAAAGAATATGATGTATTTTTACCATGTGTCGATGATATCCATTTTACATCTTCGCAAAAAATTCAAAAGACCCTAGCTCATTCCAAGTATCAAGGCAACATAATTGAATGGCGTATGTGTATGGCATTCTCCGAGAGCGACTATTCCTATCTTCCTAGACGTGATCCAAAATATATCGAGTTGATAATGTATAATTTTCATTTTGTAGCGCATTTTGCAGCGTGCATGTAAAATCAATGAGAATTAGACAATTTGATATTCACCATCATAGAAGTAGCAGACGCGCGTCTTCTGCGATTTGGAGCCGCTCATTTTTCTCCTCGGTGCTGGCGTACGGCCTTGTCCTCTCCCCTCGACGGTGAGCGCAGAAATGCTTTTGAGTAAGACTGAATTTTATATTTAGTAAACGAATAATATTACAATGACAGTACATTCGTATTGTACGACATCCTTTTTATACCGATATATTTCGATATACGCCACAACCAGGCCTTATTATTCGAAACTCCAATTGGGTAGGAACTTTTACGATAAAATTTAGTGAAAGACGGCTGGGATCACAACAATGCGCGCCAAAAACTACCAGTCAACATATCAATTTTAGATATAAAATTATAGTCAAATCTACTTATACTGAACGATCTTATCGATGAACCTGCAACAGAACTGTGCTCCCTGGTACCGAAATCGAACAATTGAATGAGGTCCAATATGTAGATATCACATGCATAAAAAATAGACTTATTTGAATAAGCTAACAACATCTACTACAATACTACTCGTAACCATGCTACGCGTTCTTGGGAGACGTATGGCTGCTGCCTCACGCGTACACTTCAAAGGGTACTGCATTGTTTGGCGCACACTATTTCTGCGTTGGCAAGCTTTTAGCTGTCTCTCTCTCCTTCTCTCTCTCCTTCTCTCTCTCCTTCTCTCTCTCTCTCTCTCTCTCTCTCTCTCTCTCTCTCTCTCTCTCTCTCTCTCTCTCTCGTCGTAAGGACGTGGAGGGAGACTGTCATTGTTCAACCATGACACATAAATTTTCGAAGTCATCTAAATTTACACTGCTGAATATATATACTGATAAGCAGCGCCAGGAATTTCGCTCTTCTTGTGCCCAAGGATGATGCTGAACTTGCAGAGGTTATCACCAATGCTAAGGAGAAGCAGCTGCTTGTTATCGACTGGACCGCAACATGTAAGAACTTGTAGATCTAAATGAAGTAGCAGATGTGACAACATCACCGGTTTTTACTGCTGTTTGCTCTCTCGTGGAAATGGGGTGCAAAAAGTTAGTAGAAGCTATAGTATCTGTCCTTGATATGTGTCGATACATTCTATGTTTAAGGAGCCTTGTTTCCCCCCACATTTGCTGCGCAGGGTGTGGACCATGCCGTCAAATTGCCCCACATTTCGAGGTAGAAGCAGAAGTTGAATATATATATATATATATATATATATATATATATATATATTATAAATGTTGATATAGATATATTTTACATTAGGCTTTAAGCAATAAGCATGAGGATGTTACGTTTCTCAAATGCGATATAGATGTTCTGAAAGGCTCAGCTGGACAAGCAGGTAAAATAAACTTTGTTCTCTGCCTTAAATACCGATTCATCATTATCATCATTTGTCCAAGTTTGACTCCATTTTCATCCAATTATTAATACACTCTAGGAATATCGGCAGTACCTTCGTTTCATTTTGTAAAGGATGGGGAGTTGGTGGAATCAATTGCAGGCGCAGACCTAGTAAAACTCACTGCCCTTGTTGATGAGCACAAATGAGATTTATTTTACGCAGCAACAAAGCGTTATCATGAAGCTGATGTAACACACAGACATATTGTGCTACTAGCTGCAGTAACAAGCCACGTCGCTTGGCTGCCAGGTGCCAGAGCAACTAACAATCCAATACATGGCTGCATGCATGCATTGAGCGTCATGTGCGATCCTTATCGCGCGGCAGCAGCGCCCGGATGGACTATGATGATGTGGCTGTAGTTGCACAGCATCCCACCATGCTAAGCATGCTAAAGACGCAACGTACGTCCTACATACTTGTGCATGCAGAGCATCGTAGACGATCATGCACGACAATATGCTTTGTCCATTGCCTATTCTAGAGTATCGGCTGGCTATGTAGCAACATTGGATGCTCGCTTGTCGCACAAATTAATCATTGCCCATGCATCGTGTTCATCAGGCCAGTGAATCTAGATGTTTTCATCAAAGCGATGTTTGGCCAACACGCACACACAAATTGCGTCATATGTTACCACTATTGGACCGAAGCGGCGAATCAACTCAATACACACTACACATGCACAATGACTCCAACTTGCTCAATTGCATCTTAATAAACCATTATGTATCTGCTCTATCTGATCAAGTTAGTGCTATGCCAGCCACCCGCAGCGCATTAACTGCCCACTGCGGATACTTACCATCTGGATGTTCGCGTTTCATGAAGTCTCGCACAAAATCAGGAAAGGTCCCATCTCTAATGGAGGCCCGCAGTCTCTTCATAAAGTTTTGGAGAAACTCAATATTGTGCATCGTCAGAAGCTGGCAACCTGTAGACTCTTTAAGTGCTTCGTGTAGAAACCCACGACTGTAATTTCTCCCCACGCTTGTTGTCGGGTCCAAAATCCTATTATCACACGAATATTTTCTTTTCTTTAGGGGAATGAGGCCTTCACTAGTCATAGCCGTTCCAAAACGAGCTGTCCTTGCAGGGTATACGCAGTCGAACTGGTCGCATCCCAAGGCAGAGCACACAACCAAGTCCAAGGTGTAACCCACACCCATTAGATATCGCGGCTTATCTTTTGGGAGCACATCGCAGCATTGTTTCACAACTCGCCAAAAGAGCGCCTTGTCTTCTCCGCCAGCTAGGCCTCCTATGGCATAACCTGGCAAGTCACGTTTTATCATTTCCTTTAGCGAGTAATCACGCAGTTTCGCGTCTAAGCCTCCTTGCACAATGCCGTAAAGGTTTTGTCGGTGTTTATTTTTGTGTGCCTTTATACAGCGATCGATCCACCTCAACGTACGATCACTCGCTTCGACAAAACGTTTGTAGTCATCACATGTACTTGGACACACGTCGTCCAACGCCATCATAATGTCTGCGCCAATCTGGTTTTGGATCTGCATACTTTTCTCCGGAGTCAGCAACATCTCGCTCCCGTTTACTGGACTTTGAAACAGAACTCCCTTTTCTGTGATTTTGGCTAATTTTAGCAAGGAAACCATCTGGAATCCCCCGCTGTCTGTCAGCAAATTCCCATCCCAGCTCATGAGCTTATGCACTCCACCGAGCTGTTCTAGCACCTCCCCGCCAGGACGATTACCTAGGTGATACGTATTGGCTAGAATGAGCCTACATCCGCAAGCCTTCACTTGCTCGGAAGTGAGTCCTTTGATTGTTCCTTGAGTTCCTACTGGCATGAAGACAGGTGTGTGAACTAAACCGTGAGGTAGTATCAGGCGAGATGCCCTTGCTCCATTCCATGTCGCGGTTACGTGAAATTCCAAACAGGGGGAGGTTTTTCGCTCGCGAATAGGTAAAATGATGCGGTGTAAATCATCCTCGTCCTCCACACCACCGAGGTCCTTCGCTGAGTAGCCTTCTCGAAAGTGAATTGTATGCACAGGCTTGTCTGTTGGAAAAACCTTGAGGAAGCCTTTAAAACCGTATTCTCCATCAGGTCCCGGATCTCTACCAGAAGTTCCAACGACGCCACCGTGCGAATTACTATTGCTTTCACCTGCAGCTGGCGACTGTGTAGACGAATCGCACTCGGTGAGGCTGCTTTGATTCTTCGCTCTTTTCGTCGCATTACTTATCTCCTTTATATCGCTTTCATCCCTCTCAGATCTTTTGGATCCAACTTCCATTTTGGACTACGTACGTATCCCGCCACCCTACCCACCGTTTTGAATTTTCTGTCTCCCCTCCCCTTGTTGACGCAGTTTGACCGAGGGGGTTCAGCTGCTTCTTTATCGTTACAATAAAATATCGTTTCATAGATATTCTTCGCATGAATTTTAGTCATAATAATATTCTACCGTCGCAACAAACTCACAACATTAATACGACATCTGATCCTCATAAACGACACTGCTGGTAAGTTTTTATTAATCATTAATGCTTCAAAACCCAGCGTGCTAATGTACCGTAATCATGCAGATAATACGGTAATATCCTATCCAATTTTATCCTGCGACAAGCTTATTTTTCATGTCGCATGCGACATACCAGGCCACTGGCTAGAACCGAACCGAGTGCCCCTCCCAGCTGTTTCGTTTTCGCGAGGGAGCATGCGGTCACCCGGGCCATTGTTATCAATGCACCACTGGAAATTCGCCATCATTATAAATCTGTTTCTCTTTTTAGTCTCCATGACGATTCTTTACCCAACATTGCGAGAAAATGAGAACTTGTCGTCGTGTCCTCAATTGGGGCGGAGGCAGGTCATACCTGTTGGAAATGCACATGAGGGGAGGGACAGTATACGGAGGAGAAGGTTACTTCCCCTCGTATGTTCTCCATTTATGGCCTTAGAGAAGACCGCAAGTGGTACAGAAGATGGTCTGCGAGGATGCAGCAGGACCGATCACAACTTAATTGACAGGGTCAGTGAAAGATTGCATCTGTTATCTTTACGACATCGACAATGAGACAAAGATGTAAAGTACATGGCATGATAATACCCTACTTACTTCTGATTTGTATTTAAATGAGATTTTTCTGTAGTAGTCCTACTAACTTTGTATCTTTTTTTGAAATTTTAGCTTGGCAAAGTATTCCCACCGATCACAACGCAAACAGCATTGTCGCCTGATCAACAACTTGTTGCAAAAAGCAACTCCCCGCTACGAATTGGGATTCTAGGTGCCGGAAAGGTAGATTCCCCTCTTCCTTCTGACCACTCATATGTCCCTCCTCGAAGTTCAGTAAATGTAGCAGAGTGGGAGGTAGGCGGGATGCTGCAATTTTGAAAGATAGTGATTGAGTTAGATCTTCTAGCATCAAGGAGAGATGATGCGTCTTAGCTATTAAGACCCTGAGCCAATTTTGACACAAATATACCCTTGCACTTTCAATGTTCACAGGTCGCTACTTATGCGATGATTTGGCCTGCGAAGAGGTATCGGATTCTTCATCGATCTGCCGAATTATAATAGCAGCAGCAATACATGATGCGGTATATGATGACAACATGTCTCCGTTCGATGATTCATCCGTGCAACAAGCGTTTGAAGAAAACCCTAATCTTTATCTCTCTTCCCTTGATACACAGTGACCCTAATAAATACCATGCATATACCCATGCGTGCGCAAACACGCACATGTACAGGAACCCTGACGTCGAGATCCTCGCAGTCGGCGCACGCTCTTTTAAACGGGCATTGAAATATGCAAAGCTATGGTAATACATCTGAAGTAACCGCACATCAAAACTGCAAAGATATTAGAGGACAAATAGACGTATGAAGTAGTCAAAAGGTAGCGTTCTCTTATTATTCTATAATCATAATAATCAAGGGGCATTCCTCGCTCGTATGGGTCATATCAAGAGTTGATTGATGATCCTCTTATAGAAGCCGTCTACATTGCTCTTCCAAATGGAAGGTGGGATTGAATATCATTCAAAATCATTGAAAATCGAAGATTCGTGCGACGCTGAGAGGACTTGTAGCCGGCAGGGTTATGCTTAGCTTTGATTGTATATTTCAGTCTTTACTAACATCATCGTAGGCACGCAGAATGGGCTATTAAGGCCATAAAAGCAGGAAAACATGTATTGTGTGAGAAACCTATAGCTTCAAACGCCTTTGAGGTAGAAGTGGCTTATGATGATGATGATGATGATGATGATGGTGATGATGATGATGGTGAGAGCATGCAGATAGCAAATATCGTGTGCACAGCCAATGTAAGATTTATAACGTGATTTCAAAATTCGAAAAGCGCTTTATTCACCTCGATAACATCATTGTTTCATGTCGAGTTCTTGGACCACCATCAACATTAACTAACCATCCTTTTGATCACAACTTGCAGGCTGAATCAATAGCGCAGTCTCTTGAAAAAATGTCTTCGTCCCTCCACTCCGCTACCCCCCCCCTCGTCTGTTGGGAAGCAATGCATTGGAGGTAGTAGTAGTAGTCGTAGTAGCAGTAGTAGTAGAGAAGTGCCGGTGATGGCATTGCGCTTAATAGTTATCTAATGTTGTCCTTTGTGCTTATGATCAACTTCTTGTCATCATCCCTCATCTTTATATCTCAGACACCATCCAGTAGCTTCAAGGTTGAAGGGCATATGCAACCGACTCACAACGACGAGGACTACGACAGCATCATCACCCCCTGGCGGTGTGAAAGCGCTTAAGGCACGTTTTCTGGTATGCTAAATGGCTCTGCACGTGTGGAAGTTCATCTCTCTCTCTCTCTCTCTCTCTCTCTCAAGTGGAAGATCAATCATAGCAGCTACATATTATGGATGGTGTAATTAGGTCCCACCGCCATCTTACACGTTCGCAAGTAAGACGGAAGAAATCAGGTTATCGCGTTTTTCTTCTCGTATTAGTGGTAAATAGAATATATTCGTAGGCATGAGAGGGAAACTTTATTGTGCTGTTATACTGATCCTTAAAGGCAGTATTCGCGCAAATATGATCATTCTTCTCTTTTTTATTGGTTTTGTCTTGGATTCTTCAACTATTCCTTCTTTGCTTTTAATCTTTTAGATTTCAGTATGCATTAGCTGGTAATATCAAAGCAAGACTCGTGCTTTAGATAGAATCATAAAGGAAAGCGGGCGGAAGGGGGGGGGTGCGGGGGGGTAGGATTTATAGAGGTGAATTGCTTCGATGTAGTATGTTTAAGCTAGTTCGGCGTGAAGCTTAAGATCATAGCGCGCGTTTAAAGTCACAGACCTCTTTTGAAGAATGGTCATAAATGATAGAGAATAGCACGGTAATTGGGTATGGTGCTGTAGCTTTTAGCAAAGTGACGATTAGCTCCTTCCAGCGGTAAGAGAATTAACGACACGTTTTCTACTAACTCGGTCTCGCAGGAGGCGCAATGATGGATTTAGGGTGCTATTGTGTTGATATTGTACGATATCTTTCCGGAGACTCCCGTCCTGAGGTAGTAGGTGCTACTTACTATAGTTATAAATGAAGTAATAATAGCAAAAACAACAGGTTATTAGTGCCTCAGCTACAACACAGCGCGGTCTTGATCCGCAGATAGACACGTCGATGCAGGCGGAACTACGAGTTCCGGGGATTGATAAGGTAGGCAGTTGAGTTGAGGTAGGGGGGTTACATATCTTTTAAATTGCGTTATCACTGAAACGATGTAATTGGAGAGCTTAAAAGAGCTTTCTTCCTTTACGTCGTCGTCGTCATCCTCTTCCTCTTTTTCTTTCATGTTTTCCAATCTCTGCGCCTTCTACAAGGTTTCTATTGAATGCTCCTTCTTCGGCCCTTGGGGCTCATCATACTGGGGATCTTCGAGTAGTACTGCCTTTACGATGGACACGAAAAATAATAATTTAATGAAGAAACCGACTTGATAATTTATTACCATCATCATCCTCATCATCATCATCATCATTCTCATCATCACCGATAATGTCGTTTTCTAGGCACTGTGGACATTAATATCATCGCTGAGGACGGTACTAGTATCAGGTGTGAGAACTTCCTTACTCCTCACTTCAACCACAGGTAACAGTTTGAAGAGTGTACTTATTATATATCAAAGTCATAATATAACAAAAATAAAGCCCATGCAAAAACAGGAGAGAACGTGAAATTACTATATTGAATACAAGCATGATCTTCATATTAGCAGTAGCTGTGTATATGTAAAGAGGATTTGACGATGATGGACAATTCAGGCCATATTAGGAAATGACTGATACACCCCTCTTTAGGATAACTTACGAATCTGGAGTAGCTGATAACTTGAGTCCTGCAGCAAAAGAAACGAAGAAAAGGTAGAGGATATAGTAACACAACTGATAGCGCTACAGCTTATTGAACGCCAGGAATGCGACGATTGGGGTGGTTGTAGCAGTTGTGGATAGTGCTAGTTTTTGAGATTTGCTATATTACAATCATTGAGCTTTCTCCAGCCTCACTATGTTCTTTTGATATGGTGTGAGCAGGAACGTAATTGCGCAGGAATCTCAGTATGGAGATGGATTTTCCACGTAATAACGACAACAACGACGACGACGACGATGACGTTTTCAAGTATGAATTCTAATGATGATGTTGATGATAACAATGGCTGTGCTTAGATACCATTATCAACTGGCGAACTTTGTTAAAGCAACCAGAGGAATGTCAGGTAATGTGCTCCCAGCATCTGATGTTCTTATTCACATGTGATGGAAAAGAATACCTCCTTGTTTTGTGCGTTTTTTGGTAGTCACGCTGGATGATCCAAGTGCTAAATGCCCTTCATCATCATCGTCGCCATTCTCATCATCATCATCATCATCATTATCATCATCATCGTCATCATCCATACTTCTTCCAACGGCAACCCAAGCTGTTGAGGTAGTATTCGTTAGCAAACTCGCCGTCGAATTAGTAAGAATCATTGTTAATGTGTTATGTTAAGTGTGCAATGTGAGGCTTTATACTATCATTACATTTTCTTTGTTTGTATCATAGGGAATGAGAGTCATTGATGACATCTACACAGCATCTGGGTTAGATTTGCGATATCCATCTTCCAAATTAACTGCAAGTTGAAAGCTTCTCTCGCCAAAATGCCAAATGAATTGCGAGGCGCCTGCGGATGATCGAGTCAATTTCGATTGTCAGTCTTTGGGACTCTTTTCTAGCTTTTGTCATATTTCTGCTACAGTTCTTCTGCTGCCAGCCACTTTGCTTGGGTCAATATATCGCCCTCAATAGATTCCAGTTCGCTGTAGAGTTGAGAATACTCACTCACTTTCATCTTAATATACCATTCATAATATTGTGGTTGTTAGCGGGTGGTGATCCTGTAACACACTTCAATTGTTGGCCATGCTGATAAACAATGCGCATGCATGCATAAATCAGATTGGGCCTCGGCCATCTTCTCATTAATTAAATGGTCTTTGTCTTTTGTTACAAATGGCTAAACTCATCGGCGCTGCCGGCTGCGAGTGAGTAACAACTACTTGTTAGATGCTGATGCAGCACGAATCGGCATGCATGGCGGTTGTAATAATGAAAGCGCAGACCGTATACACGTGTACTGCATGCGCTTGTTGTGCACAGAGTGTTTTGGTGTACAGCAATGGCAACTCGAGCACATATCTAGGGGCTCAGTCGCAGGTCGTTTAGTTCTACTCAAGCACATACCCATGTGCGTGGACGAGGACACGTTTCTATGACGTAGTCGCGTGTGAATAATAAACACCGTGACATAATTTCAGAGCAACGCGCAGTGCTAAGAAAGTCGATTCTCAGATTGCAGATGATTTTATGATCGTATGCGCGTACGCACGCAGGAAATTTGGGTGCTGAGTGTTGTAGGAAAAATAATGAAAAAGCAGCTCTGGCTTATCGTAAGAGAGCAAGACTTCGAGCTCTTCTCAAGTCTCCAGAGTGTAGGGATTATCAACTTCCACCTGAAGATAAAGCTACGGGTAAAAAACACGCAAGCCAATTCCCACTGCCTTCTATAGCTCATGTATATTTTTGCAGTGTCCATGTATGAGATTTATGTGTAGGGCACATGTATTTTGTTGCGACACTGTGCATACATAGCACGTATGCATGTCAAAACTGATCAAATAATTGTCAAAAAAGATATCATCAGCAGCAGCATCGCTCCCACGCTCAGTCAGAAACGTGGTCACCACGACGGCGCAACATGCTTATATTATAACCCTCATATTGAGATCTGGACGATATTTGAACACAGGTCGGGATAATTTTTGGCGCAACTAAAATTAATATGAAAGTAGTGGTATAGCGATCAGTCAGTCATATGTTGTATGGAACGTCGTCCCGAGACCGCTTGTTTGGTGAAATGATACATTTATCGATAAGTTTTCGTGTAGAAGCCCAGTGTTTAAAAAGATGAGTAATCATTGCATAATGCAAATGAGTAACAGGTGATGCATAAAAGCTACAAGGAGAAAGCGAGACGGATTGATCGTTGCAACAATGCATAACTTATTGATTTATACAATTATATCATAGTGAATAGTCTTTTCATGTAACCTTTGCTTCTCTGATGAGCTTGTATGTTTGAACATCCAGCTTGGTCTAATAGTTTTCATTAGTGTAAGGAATGAGTGTAAGGAATGATATTACTAAATTTATCATCTCCACCAAGCGTACGAACTAAGACTGGAAGCTTTCAGAACGATTAGCTTCGAGTTATTTGGTATTATTCTTTCACTACCCTTTTGTTTCTTTCGCTGTCTTTGTCCACTCGACGTTTGACTTTTTTCCATATTCTCGCCCCACGTTGTACACCTAGTATTTATCCGTCACTTTGCAGCTGCCGCATGAATATATGCGCTATTTGTTTGATTGCTCACTAGCTTTTTAGGTTTTTGATAGAAAGTTCTGTGAGGAGGTAGAAGTGATCCTTGGGGAGTGAACGATCGGATAGGAGATAAGAAGATGGAGATTTGTTCAAATTCTTTGAATTCTTATTACATGTTTCTATTTTAACGTTTTCTTCTCGTGGGCGGAGAGATCGAGTCTGTTGACGGCGTTGTTGCTGTTGTCCTCTTGGGTTGTCTGTCCAACTATTATCTTCATCCTCTTTCTTGCTGCCTAAAGCTTGATTATTGGAGAAAGCATCAAGGTCTGGGTCGTCATCCCCTGAAGAATATAAATCATATCTTATCACATAGTGTCTCATGTGTAGGCCTTCGCTGCTAATTCTTGATCCTGCCACTACATAATCTTCACATGTGTTAATGGTGATCTGCACAAGTTCAACTCATCGTATAGTAGTAGTAGTAGTAGTAGTAGTAGTAGCAGTACATCGGTTGGTTTCAAATTTCTCATGTACCTCCTCGAAGTGGGAGACGACTATATCCAACAAGATTCTTGTTTCTTCTTCTTCTCTTACGGGAAACCGAAGGTGCATTCTGCCGCTTTCCCCCAGAGAGTAGCTTCTACAGCGATTGGAAGTACAAACCAATGCGAGATATCAATACGAGGTAGCAGCAGCAGCAGCAGCATGAGCAGCAGCAAGCCCCTCAAATTGGAACCACTGCTTTGGGCAATAATCGATACCTCAGTGTGCCATCTATCAAACACCAAGCAGGAAGCTAACGTCGCGGTTACGAAGATGAGAACAGCCAGTTTCACCGCCGACGTGCGAAGAACATGAATAATGGTGAGAGCGGACTCAGTATCGCTTTCAGAAAGCCTCATCCATCACGACCCCAACCTTGTCGTCACGTTCATGTTGAGCTAGCGTGAATCGTTGTTGCCATTCTCTTATCGCAATCGTCTAATCCTCCCTGGCCCCCCCCTCTCGGTTCTTGCAATGTCTGTCCGAAGTGTTCCGATCCGTAAAGCCGTGTCTTTCCTTTGTCGTACCTCCTAATCCGCCTATTTCTCTCATAATAATATGTGAGTCAATACTTCGCCTCGTATTTCTACCGAAATAATCTGCGCCGATGGTTTAGTGGTAAAATATCTCGTTGCCAACGAGGTGTCCCGGGTTCGATTCCCGGTCGGCGCATCTGAAAAATGCTTTTGACATTTTTGACCTTCGAGACTTTTTTCCAATACCAGATGTTTGAAATTATCTTTCTACGACAATTGTTTCTTGTTGTCGCTCTTAAAAATACCCGTGGGTTTGACGAACGTCGTTCTTAAAGTAGGTGGCAGCAAGCTCGTTCATGGTTGCGGCCACAGTGCAAAGCTTCTTTTAGTGGCCACAGTGTAAAGAGATTCTTGCTTTTTCCCGAAAGATACGTGTTTGCGAAAAGCTCTACTGGCTTTTCTGAAATCCTGTTTTTTTTGTCCACTTGGTTGATGCGGCTTGAAAATATTGAGGTCTGACGAGTTGAACACAGGATAATCTTGCTGAAAGCGTTAAGGAAGAGCCAGCAGCACTATCATAAAAATCAGCCAACACGTTTGCGCAGCCCTAATAAATGCGCAATCCCAACAAATCGAACAGATTGTACACCAACAGATTGTACCCACTTGCCACACAAAGCTCGCAGCCATGACCACCTGCTTCTGGGGCTCAACCACAGCCGGGACAGATAATGGATTCAATCAACAAATTTGTTTGAACAATGTGGACAGTGTAACCATGGGAGATTCGACGCCACTTGCAACCTCCGCTCAAATTGACATTCTGGTCACAGTCACCGATGTCATGTGGGTTTTGGTTGCTGGGATCCTCGTTTTCTGTAAGTCGACCGACACTCTTTAAGCATGCACATCTTATCTACGCAACAACGTCGAAATCGTGCCGAATTGACCTTCTAGTGACGTCTTGATAACAGACATTATGTTACTTTGTTCATGTATAGGGATGCAGGCTGGCTTCGCTATGCTGGAGGCTGGATCTGTTCGAGCTAAGAACACTAACAACATCCTTTTTAAGAACCTCATGGACGCCTCTCTTGCTGCCATCACATATTGGTTATTGGGATATTCTTTTGCCTTTGGTACCGAGAGGTACATATACCAATCTCCTGGGATGGACAATAGATTCATCGGAGCTGGCAACTGGGCCTTGCAAAATTACAATAACGACACAGATTATCACTCATTCTTCTTCCAGTGGGCATTTGCTGGAGCTGCGGCAACCATTGTGTCGGGTTGTGTTGCTGAGAGATGCCGCCTTGAAGCCTACTTTGTATACACAATCGCTCTTACAACCTTCATCTACCCTGTTGTGGCTCATTGGGTCTGGTCTAGTACTGGCTGGATGTCAGCGTTTTATGTAGATGGCGATGGAAACCGCTACCTGAAGGAGAATGGCGTTCTCGATTTTGCAGGATCTGGAGTCGTCCACATGACAGGAGGGTTCGCGGGATTGATTGGAGCCATTGCAATCGGCCCTAGGAGGTACTTTAATGATCCTGAGAACGAATACAAACTGAAGGGATCGTCAGATCTACTCGCAGCCTTGGGTGTGATTATCCTCTGGATGGGTTGGTATGGTTTCAATGCTGGTTCGACCCTCGGGGCAGGATCTGGAGATGGAACGTACATTAACCTCGCTGCCAAAGTCTGTGTCACAACTACCATTGCTGCTGCTATGGGGGCAATCACATGCATGGTGTATTCTCGCATTGTGAAGGGATTTTTTGATCTGACTTTTTGCCTCAATGGTGTCCTCGCTGGGTTGGTATCCATTACTGCTCCCTGCGCTACTGTAGAGCCATGGGCCTCCATGATGATCGGATTTCTCGGAGCTTTCGTTTACATCGGGGCTTCGTATGGAATCAAAAAAATGGGAATTGATGATCCTCTGGATGCATTCCCAATTCATGGCGTGTGTGGTGCATGGGGTGTACTCTCCAATGGCATTTTCGCAACAAGGTCAAACATTGCGAGAACATATGGATTCGAAAACGACGCAGTAATTGATGGAAATCAATTTCGAAATCAATTCATTGCGGTCATTGTCATCGCTGGTTGGGTGAGTTTCACAAGTTCGCTCATCTTTTTCCCCTTGAAGTATGCTGGTTTGCTTCGCGTCTCTGAGGAGGAGGAAGAAAAGGGTCTTGATGAATCAGAGCACGGGAAGGCTACAGGATCGAATGGCGTACCGCTGCAAAACCTTGACGCGGAGAAGAAATCTGCTGTCTTGGAGAAAGGATCCACCACAAATGTGTAGGTTTTTTTATTGCATTGGCTTTGCCATCCCTAGATCTGAAGAACTCGCACGTGTGCGGCGTGGAAACATAATAGGCGAAATTACACCATCAGATAATTGTACATAGTTAGTTTCCGCTATTGTGAATCGACTACATGCGCATGTATGTACAAAGGACCACATCTAGACATGCGCTGCGTGCTGACTATGCTAGGAATATTTGGCCAATTGCATTGCAATGTAGTACCGCAGCGTATATTGTGCTAGGCGCCGTACGTCTAGACATGTAAGTCACACTCTAGGCTGTCAAATTGCTTGATATTCATGCAGCATGCTCGTGTGCAATGAATACATCTTGACTACCTAGAAATGCTCAGCTCATGCATCAATTTTTTATACTCTTTAAATCATGTCTGGATGTGAGCGCACACATTGTTCTAGTGTTTGTTAGATTGCATGCATGCTAGCATGATACGTAAATACAAACCCCTATCTTTGATCTAGCTAGCTAGCTATGTAGCTCCTTCCGGCCAGATAATGATTCGATAATGTTTCGACGTAATTTGAGACTAATCTAGTAATCTAGTAATGATAATGCTAGAATGATGATAATGATAATGACATGCTAGCATGCTAGCATGCTAGCATGCCTTTGAGGTCTAGACTAGTAGAGGTTCACATCGTGCTAGTGTTGTCGATGTCTCGATGTCTGTCTCCACTCCACACACTTTTTCATGTACTAGTGTAGCACTAGTGCATGCGGAATGCTCAGCGGCTCTTCAATGATTTCTTGAACATTTTCATTTTGTGTCTTGGCAGCTTAAAGATCGTGATCTGATGTGCAATTATATGAATAACAATTAATAACGACACGTATGCTAACCATGTGGAACATCCGTAGATCCATGAGTATCCTAGCAGTAAAAGTAAACGACGATAGTAGCATATGTACATTTATAGCAGTAGTAGAAGTGATAATGTAGCACTAAGCTAGCAAGAGAGTCAATACACATGACTTGTTGATTCTGTAAATGAAAAAATGACATCGACTTACGGTCTTCTCAGGATGTGCTTTGGCTAGTTGGTGTATGATTTTGAGATACTCCGGCCACGATCCCCCAGCGAGACCGCATCCTATTTGCCATGGGAGGCTTACCTAGGTGTGGTTAGAATGGAGGATAGGACTGTGTTCCTTCTTCTCCAACTTCTACTATTACTGAAACCAAGGCATTTAAGAATATCTGGTCTGATAATACGTGTGTGTGTAGTACGTACACCATGCAGGATTAGCTCGTGTGCTGTTTACAACAACACCCGTTTGAAAGGAAGATTCAGGGTTGCTTCGAGTCCCGATCGAAAGTATTCGAGTCTGATCCGATTCAAAGAAAAATGAAAGCTGATGAGTAACCCTGTGTTTGTTGTGTGCAACAGCAACGTAATCTATGAGAGGAAAAGCCCAGTTATTGACTTGAGTGCCATCACCACTACCAAAACTACCTACCAAGGTTATACCGAAGCTGTTTAGTGTCCGTGCCTCGCTTTCGAGGTTTCCCCGGATTGAATTGGCCGAAAAGATTAACAACGGGCGTAAACCTAAACATAAGCACCAATTTACAGCAATCGAAATTATTGGTATCTCTTTATTTTCTAGCCCTTCCTCTTTTCTTCTTATTTCTCTGTCGTACTTGACATGTTGAATAGTCCCAGGAATATCAGCCATTGCCCTGGAGGACACACAAAAGGGCAGACGAAGGTTGTTGGTGCTCTTTGGTGTACACTTCGGGTTTGCTTTTACCCTCTCTTCCGCCGTTTTTTGTAACAGTTTGCACTTGGATACCGGCTGAAGATAACCTGTGAATACGATGTGTAAATAAATATTTCAAACTGTCATGTTGGTGCTATATATCTGTATTCTTGTAAACCTTTGCCAGTCCCTTACCACGCTGAGTAATGCAATTAGTCTGATGTACGATCAACTCTTTCCTGAAATTTCAAATTCATATAGAATGTATGTAAAAAGCATGCGTGGAAAACGTGATGAAATGGCACGTCGAAATTGAATTTGATTTAGTGTGCATAAATGCATTTGAATGCGGTATTACCCGTCGTTTACTGCTTTCCTTGGTGCTACTAGATCTCCTTCGACAACATTTACATTCGAAGAACTTTCAAACGTAGTCGGGAAGGATGATGAGGAGGATGCGAGGGAGAGACTCGATGACCCCGGGGTCTGGCTTCGAACCCCGTCGTCTTCTAGTCCAAAACCATCTTTCCTTTTTCTCTTCAGGTCGGCCGACACAGTCTTTCCTTTCGGCTGACCATCGATATGGATTATCATCACATGGCAAGCTCACACGAACTTCTGATAGAGCCTACTACAATGCTATTCTTCGTCCCAGGTTCACCAGTTGAGGCTTGCTTCTCCTCCGGCTCTAATATTGATTCTGCACGCGTTTTAGCGCCTCCTCCCTCCTTTCCCAAAGTTCCTCTCGTAAAATCATTGATGAGGGGCGTCCCGCAGTTGCTATCAGCTCTCGAGTCATCCATTTAGTGTTATGGCGATGATGAGGAGGGAGGGGCGGAATGAAATACGAGTCGCAGGAATACTACCGGATCTCACCATATATTATGAAAAACGAGGGGGAATTTTATTCTGCGACAACGATTACAGTCGTGATTTTTATCAAAACCCTTCCTTCCCTTTCTTCTCTCAAGCCAGTTCCGAGAATGGGCGGCCCATGCTACTGCGATGGCAAAGCCTATGATGAGGTCGAGTAGATTAGCAATCAAGTGTCATTGGCGAAGATATCAATTGCGTTCTTATACGTTGTATGGATTAGATGGACAACTTTCTCGTCGCTGAGATGAAGATTGGAGGTGTCGATACTACCAGACCTCAATTTGTGTGTAAACTTATTCTTCCTCCGTTCCTTAAAAAAGGTAAAACATGGTATAGCTGCGAGCAGGTACACCATTGCCACAGTATAATTAAGCATCGAAAACGTCTATTGTGGTCTATGACTTTCTCCCTTCATGCTGACTTTGCAGTATTTTCAAGCGAGGAAATTCACGGATGAAAAATATGTGGAAGAGATTCGAAGCGAGGTCGTACTCACTATATGGACAGTGTCAACAACAAATTCTGACGATTTCAGTACAATAGTAATACGCCCCCCCCCACCCCCACTATCAATCTTATGCGAATCAGAAATCCGGTGTGAAATGCTGGGAACTGGGCCAAAGTCGGAAATACAAGATCGTGTCGAATTGGGAGGAGATAAAGGTGAAGAGAGATGGATAGAAGGAATAACGAAAAATATACATATAATGTAAATCTTTCAGTTGTCCGTGTTTGTTAGTTACCACTGTTTATTTTGATAGGTTGACGTGATGTACGAAGCAAACATTGCCAAGTTCAAGCAAAACGAGAAGTTGCGAGAAGTCCTGGTTACTACACCATAATAAGCCTCCCTAAAAAACCATCGTGTATTCTTCATGAAACCGTGTATTACAGTTGTCGACCAAGGGAGCTATAAAAGCTGTGGGGTTTCCCTTCTGGATACAATGGAATAGCCGCATTCTCGAGCGGATAAGGTTTACGACAATTCCATGTTAAAAGTAAAAAAGTCAATATAGTTTGACAACATACCTAACTATATACGCACCTTAAATGTAGATACTTTCTCTTGCCTCTTGACAGTTTTAATCTGACTTTCTTGACCAGAGAGGAACTTCGAGACGAGAAGGACAGAGACCAAAAGAAGCTGGAACACCTGCTCAGCAAATTCGAAGAACATCGAAGCAAACACAAGAAGAAACATGAGGACAACTGATACATGCAAAATGAAAATGTGTGCTAGCTAGCTAGTGTGCTCCGAAAAGTGCACTGTGCAGCTTGTCGGTCATGTCCACTTTCTTTCAAATCAACAAAGCAGGAACGCAGACCAGACAGATTCTATGGATTCACATTGCATCGGACTGGCCTGCCATGCTAGCATGCCCAAATCTAGAGATGCCTGGAAACTCGACTTTCTCTAGTTCTGTTCCAGTGCTAGCAGAGTGTTCCAATGTAGACGTCGCACTAGCGTGGAAAGAAATCTGGAATTTGATGTCAGCTGAACGAAAGCACACCACTCAATACTTGCAAACTTTGAGTTTCCAACGGCGCTCTCTAGCTCTGGCTGGTTGGGACTGCCACCGCATGCGGGAAAAGCCGCACAGTCTAGTTCCACAAGCCATGCTAGCATGGGTCATTCATGTCTAGATGTGTGTGTGCGCGCGGGCCAGCTAGCCAGTCACAACCGCCATCGTGTCACTTGCATCGCTTGCATGTCTCACGTCATTGCAACACGACTGCTTCAGTCTGACTGTGCTGGGACTCTCTGGCCACATGGCTCTGTCTAGCTGTGCTGGTGTGTGCCCTAGTGCCGTGCACGCTCTTGCTGGTGAGGTCAATTGAAGAATGCACGAATGAACCGAAACGATTTCATGGATGAATCTGAAAGGATCATCACAGGCATGTCAACACATCTGATGCACGCGTGAGCAGCTCTAGAGCTAGCCGCTGGCTAGCTAGCTAGTTGTGTTCAAGCCACCCAAGGTGTGTGGAGGCCGCGATGGACACCCCGTGTGAGGATGAACCGATTCTCAAGAAATAATCGCTTCGTTCACATTTGCGCAAGCAAGCTCAAAGCTTGCAAACAAAGTCGCACTCACACTCATTGACCCAGCAAACAGCCAGGAGGAGGAGGAAGAAGAGTGAGGAGGCATGTAGTGCATGTTTCAAGAAAGAAAGAAATGAAACAAACAAACAAAAAAACGTGATGGAGAACTACATTTCCAAAATGTGGCAAGACACTTGCAAAGCACGAAACGCAGTGCCTCGAACTAGCTTTAGTGAGGACTGAAAGGATTTGAAAATGAATGAAACTTTGTTGAACTAACTGCATCATCAAGCCGGTCGCTCGTGGTAATTTGTTAGCAGTAAGTGCTGGTGGCATTTCGGATGGATACTGTACAAACGAACAAAATCCAGGAGATTTGAAGCCTACATTCGACTAAGAATGCAGACTTCAACGCAAATCTTCGCACAACTCGAGGCAAGGGAATCTAGTTTCGGATCTTATTTTTACACTTGAAAGAATATGCAGGCTAATTAGGAACTACGACAACAAATATCAACATCTCTTATTCAACAACAGCCTGTAGCGGAACAAACCAGGACTCACATAACCCAAAATGGCGGCCCTCACGAAGCGGAGGCAGGCAGAGCTGTAGGGCTTCCATATCCCAATCCTTCATGTTACTTGCCTATGCAAAGGGAGACTACGATGAGGCGAGGAGGGATAGTCGTTTGTCGCATTACTTTGTCGTCCTTCGTTAGCTTGCATTCACATCACCTACACGAGTTTGTCTGCCTTAGAAAGTCGCGAGAGAGAGAGAGAGAGAGAGCGTGCATTCAACTCAAAGAACACTCAATCGGTTGTTTTTGGATCGAATATTTTAAGCTCGTTGATACATCTTACGTTGGTGGTCTTTATCATAATATTATATGATGCACGCACGCCCCAGGAACAAGGCGATTATCGGGTATCTCAAGAAGAATGGATTTGACTCGGCTGTGAGCGAGCTTGAGGCCCAGATGGGCATCAAATATGAGAAGAAATTCGAGGGAAACTTAGAACGAAAGTGGACAGCCGTCACAAAGCTTTCAGCCAAGGTCCTCTTTTTCTTACGAATGCCGCACCTTCATCATCCTCCTCATCATCATCATCATCCTGATACACTTTCTTTGTCCAATCAGATCTTGAGGCTCGAGGGCGAAGTAGAACAGCTGAGGGAAGACTTAAAGAACTTTGGGCGTGGTAAGGTTCGAAACCCAGCTCTAGTGCTCCCGAGGGGACCAGCAAAACACATCTGCGCCGGCCACAAACAACCCATTACCTGCGTGGCTTTCCATCCAGTATACAGCCAGGTTTCTTCTAACTCCTTGAATTTGTGTATCATCAATCGTTTGTTGTTGTTGCTGCTGGATTTGAAATTGACGTTTCTCATTTCGTGCGTACGGTGTCTGCCTCTTGAAATTGGTTCTTGACATGTATGATTAACAGGTTGTATCTTCATCGGAAGATTGCACAATCAAAGTATGGGACTCCGAAGAAGGCTCTCTCGAGAAGACTCTCAAGGGCCACATCGATGTGGTGCAACATGTGTCTTTCAACCAAGACGGAAAGCAGTTTGGTAATAACGACAGAGGAAACGATAGTTGTCTCTGCCGTGGTGGCGTCTTGTCGTACCATCCTCATAATAATCTGTTTTTAACCATATATATGTGATTATATTTTTCTACAGTATCATGCTCAGCAGACCTGGCCATCAAAGTGTGGAACATCGAGGCTGGCACGTGCATCAAGACAATGCGAGGCCACGATCATACCGTTTCTTGTGTCGAGTAAACCCAACGATAGGAGATATATATATATATATATATATATATATATATATACATCAACTACAATACTAAATATCTGATTTATTGTGGGGAGGGGCGGGGCGCGGCGCGGGAAGGGGGGTTTGGCAGCAGCCCGCTTTTTCAATGGCAAAACTTTGATCCAAGTGGTATTATGTGCTGCATATGATAAATGACGTGTGATCATATCATTTTTCATCATCATCAGGTTTACCCCAGCTGGCGATCATTTAGTGTCATGCTCACGGGACAAAACGATTAAATTCTGGGATGTGCAATCAGGGTACAGCCATAGATGATCGTTGTCGTCATCGTCGTGTGTTTGTGTGTGTGTGAGAGAGAGAGAGAGAGAGAGAGAGAGAGAGAGAGAGTTTGTGTGTTTGTATGGACTTCACAACATCGTATCCCTCCTTCCTCCTCCTCCAACATCCTTCGTTCTCCCCCCGTCCCCCCCCATCTCTCCCTCATATTCTTCAAACGATTCTCCACCATCGGCAACAATTTCAAGGTACTGTCTGCGAACAATAGAGGGTCATTCTGACTGGGTTAGACAAGTAAAAGTCTCTCCGTGCAGCCAGCTCTTCGCATCTTGCTCCATCGATCATGTAACAATAGAATAAATAAATAAGTAAACACCGGAATAAATACATCAATAATCGACAATAATAATAATAATAATAATAATAATAATAGTAATAATACCAATGATAAAGACCGGAATAAATATATCAATAATCGGCAAATAGGTTGATAAATAGATAGATGATAGTACTGGGAAAACCCAAGAGTAAAATAACCGTAATAGAAGATCAAATTAAATTGAGACGGGAAGGTAGCGGGTGCATTGTACTTGATAATATATATATATATATATATATATATATATATATATATGTATGTTAAAGTAAAGTACAACTCGTCGTTGTAATTAATGAATGTACAATACTGCAATTGATAGAGCGTTCGAATCTGGGACTATAAGAAAGGGGAGGAGGTCATCACTTTCAGGTACATTCATCAATGAGTTTGTGAGTAGATGGGCAGCACAGCAGCTCTTGAGATCATATTACTCCATCATCAACATTTATCATCGTCATCGTCATTATCACCATCATCACCCAACCACCACCACCCCGGCCAAATCAGGGACCATAAACATGTGGTGGATCACATCTGCTTCTCGCACGAAAAGGCAGACCAAATCCTGCTCAAGTAATTGCAACAAAACAATCTCGATATTCAATATATATATATATATATATATATATATATATATAGAGAGAGAGAGAGAGAGAGAGAGAGAGAGAGCCTGGAGTTTCGTCTGTTAATGGCCATTTTCCCTTCTTCTCCCTTCTCTAATGGTAAAATTGGTGATTGTTACGTGCATGTGCAGGTACGTTAGCAAGGAAGATTTGAGTGGCAGCAATGCTAAAACTGCTGATAGCAATAGTAGTAATGGGGAAAGCAAGAAAAGCGACAAGCAGCCCAAGGAAGAAGCTAAGACTGACAGCTCATCACCACAGCAAAGAAATGGTCGTAATGTTGGAATAGAGAAAATATTATGACGACGATGATGATATTATGATGATTATGGAGTGTGTAGCAACGAGGATGATGTGACTGTTCTTATACGTTGTTAATAATAATATAATACTACTCTTGCAGGTGGTGGTAGCAGTAGTGCCTTTAACGGCAGTAGTGGGACAACAAATGGCGGGGAGTCGAGGAGAGTATATAGCCCTCAGTTCTTAGCATCTGCTTCCCGCGACAAAACGATAAAGATCTTCCACATCTCTAGTGGTGTGTTGGTAGCTGATATCTCCGGGCATGAGAATTGGGTGCGCTCGGTGATCTTCCACCCCTCTGGAAAGTACCTTATCTCCTGTGCGGATGACAAGACAATTCGCGTGTGGGACTTAGAAAAGCAGTTTAGATGCAAGAAGATACTAGAGGACTGCCACGATCCGTTCGTAACATCTATTGACTACAACATGGCGAGGCCCATGCTAGCGAGCGGGGGCGTTGATAATCTCCTGAAGATATGGGAGTGCCACTGATTCGTCTCGAAATGAATCAGGAATTGAAAAACGACGAATTTAGAAGGGTATGTGTGAGAGGGGGGGGTATTTGACTCAGGGATTAAGTATATTGCGACTGAATAATCCCATATTAAAAATATTTTATGCGTATTTTTGTTTATATAATGGTAAACTGTAGGCCCGATAGTCATATCTGCCAAAACAGAGCGGATATATTATTACCCTTTTCCCCTCTCCCCCTCTATCTTATTCTCTCCTCTCCATGCCACATACCATGTTTTGCCCATTTCAAAAGGTAGCAAGCTAGAAAATTAAAGAGGCAATACGCTATCCATGCATGAATGTGTGTGTGTGTGTGTGTGTGTGTGTGTACGTCTACACGTTGTGCACACGAGCCCAAATTCGATGTACCGCATGAAGGAAGGAATAGGTTCCATACCATGTGCACGCGTCCAGTATAAGTCATGTCAGCCACTCTAGCCCTAACTGTGTTGCGCTACACCATATAGCCATTCTAGCATAGACCAACATCACTGGCTAGCTGGTGCGCTTCATGCATGTGGCGATCACTGGATCACGGCTAATCCACGCAAGGGCATAGCACGTCTAGATGTACCGCAATGTGCGCATCTAGGTGTATGCTAAGTGTATGAGTGCATGGAGTTGAAATATTCCGATACACGCGAGGCTTTGTTCTACTAGTCTAGTCTGGTACGTAGTGCTTGCTAGCTTGCTAGTGTGGCACTGTCTAGCTAGCTAGCTGTGTGCAAAACTTTGCTCGCTAGCTAGCTAGCTAGATCTAGAGATATTGAGGTCGCTGCCTATGTACGCATGTGTGTGTGTGTGTGTGTGTGTGTTCATGTTCCATGCAGATCTAGAGATGAGCAACGGTTCAAGAAAATAACAGCTGCATGTTTACCTCAGTTTTGCAATCAAGAAATCTGTCATGCGTTAAGATGACAATTGAAAAAAATTAACATTACAACCGTCACATAAACCGTTCTATGCGTAACTAACTTATTAGGCGTTCAGTTCGGGCAACCATGAACATCATCCAATGCATCCACACTGCTGTAAAACACCTACTCTAGTTGCTATCATTGAGAGCATAATGCAATCAACTGATACCGATACGAGCTGGAAGAAGAATATCTAATCTGCTGTCTTTTTCCTTTACTAGATGCATCCGTGCACGGGAGTTGAAAATACTTATATCTCCAGACAAGCTGACAGAAAAGTGACATGGACTGTCGTACTGTATCATGCGTCATGCTGCCGAAACGGGAGGACTTTACTGCAGGCATTTCTTGAATCAAATGTTTCCTACCATAAGAACATGATTGAATGTTTTCCAACTTTTTGCCAGATACAAATATCTAGATATGCGAATGCAGTGCAAATGGCTTCAAGGCAAGCAATAATATTGAAAACTTTTAAATATGTAGTGCGTGTGTGCATGCCTAACAACACGGCGATGATAACACACAACATAATTTACCAAATGCTTCGAATATAAATAAATAAGTGCTACTACTGCTACCTTTGCCCATGAAGGGACTGGGACCTCATATACCCACCCGTTATCACCTGAGAACGAACAAGGAGAGAACGATGTGAAGAGATATACATGTACTGCAGAAGAAAGTAAAAGTTAATAATGTGGTATATTAACGATCAATTCTCTCCCTAATACCATAAAAATGGTGGTGTTAAGATAGTAAAAGGTGTTAGAGAGCAAAGCACTTAAAGAGAGAAGAAAAAAAGGGATCATACACGTTCATCGTAAACGCAGTAGCCTGCTGCAGCATGCAACGACTTTCGTGATTACGGTAGTTGCACCTTCATATTTGAGCGCATGAAGCCATATGTGCGAGCATCGACGCCGGGAGTCCGTCCAATAACTTCCCTCCTAAAAGGAAACACGTCAAATGCATAATCTATTTCTCACACAGGTTCATCATGTAGATAGAATACTATTGGTATTCCTACTACCCGGCATTGAAAGCATATTTTCTGTGAATCCGTATGATTTTGCCTAAATTGCTCAATGTCCAGAGAAACAACACTCTTCTCGTCACCCTCACAAGTGTCGTTCACTTTCTTGGAGCTGCCTTCTTCTTTCTGGTCCTCATCTCTCTTATCGCGAGTGTGAAGGCCCCCGTACGGAGGATATGAATTAGACTCAAATAGCTGTCCCCTTAATGTCATATTGGAGAAGCGTGGTAAGGATGATGATGCCTAGTATTCCCAACGAATGAAAATTGACCACCACTTGCTACTACTACTGCTTCTTCTTCTTCTTCTTCTTCTACTACTACTACTACTACTACTACTACTACTACCCGTAACAAGGGTCATTCGCTATTGGGTAGCCAAGCCACTCAAGATGCACTCGAATCTGTGATAATGATGATAATGATGATGATGTTTATGATGATAGTTATGGTGATGCTGACATACGGCCTCACAACTACAGCTACAAGGACAAAAACCGAACGTAAGAATAATTGCAAGGATATCCTAACCACAACAGCGACAAGATGAAAGGAAATGATGAAACAGAGTAAAATCTAGATACTTGATGTGTCCTGCCAGTCTTCGGCTTACACTCAATCAGGCTTGTCGTACCATCGTATGAGAGCTAACAACAACAACAACAACAACAACAATAATAATAATAATTATAATAATTATTATTATTATGACAATAGACGCCTGATCATGGTTTCACGAGGTTGCAGCAAGAGGAGCAGGCCAAGCAGAATTACGACAGAGCAAGCAATACAGCACTAAGACAATTACCAATCTAAAGGTCGTCTGTGCATGTTTGAGAGTCTTCTCCCACTGCTCCTACCACCACAGCATATAAACAACGTTTAATCATCGTCACCGCCATCGGTGGCTCGTCATCCCACCCACCATCACCACGAGAAGGAAGAAAGGCCAGCATTATAAAGTTACGTTAGTGAGGTTTCATGCTCACACTCCTCCTGTCTTTATTTTTAGCTGAGGCTGCTTCTTGAGGGTGTACTACTACCCGTTTGAGCTCTATTTGACCCTTTCTTTTGGCAATGTCGGCCTTATGGATTGCAACAGCTCTCTCCCCACACACTTGCTTCCCTACTCGTTTATCCGCACATGCTATCGGTGCGCTCACGGTGATCAGTGTGGTCTTTGGTGGTAAAGAGGGGAGAGGAGGGGAGGAGGAGGAGGAGGGAGGGTAAAATGATGAAGAGGAAGCTGTAGTCGTTTTTCCTTCTTCCTCTTTCCCCGTATGACAAGTAATCATACTACTATCTTCTTGTAGTCGATCCTGATGAGAGAAGTAGCAGCAGCAGCAGCAGCAGCAAGAGGAGAAGGAGGAGAAGCAAAAGAAGACAGAGGAAAAACACAATCATAAACGATCATAAACCATCTTCCCAAATATGCAATAATCAACGATAGAGTAGGAGAAACTCGCAGCTATAAGTAGCAGCAGGAATGGCACCTTGAAGGCCTCTGGGCCTGTTGGAAACCTTCCTCTTACACGTGCTAAGTACGTCTTCTGCACCTTTCATATATATAAACAACACGTTCTTTATTAGTTTTTCCATGATGCTGCCGCTGCTGCTGCTTGTGATGATGATTGGAGAAGACAACTGCGCACAAGAATGAGAAGAAAATGCCTGTGATATAAGACTATGTTAAAAGGTGAAGGAAATTTGCTGCAGCTGCTGTTACATTGAACTGGTGGGCCGGCTACCAACATTACTACACTAATACTGTTTTGATATGTTCTCATCTCCTACATCCCCCCCCCTCGTCTTAACCCGTATTCCTATCTTTACTCTCCCCCAACATGATGAATTATTGCTATTACCTGATTTAAACGGATTTGTTTGGACAGAGACGCGGCACGATCAGCGGTCTTTGCCATCACCACCTGAGGATGAATGAATCCATCAATCACCAGGTAATATACTATTCTGAAATGTCTTCGTCGTCATCGTCGTCACATACACATCATGATCATGATCATCATTAAGGTCATCATACCAGGCCAGAGGTCAGCCTATCTAACCTGTGGACCTGAAACAATCACGCAACACCAGCACGGAAGAGGAAGAGGAGGAGGAGGAGGAGGAGGAGGAGGAGGAGGAGCAAGGAAGAAGATTGGAAGTAAGCACTATGTAAATCAATGTGTGCGTACGTGCATTAGTATAAGCACACCGTGTTACTATTTTTGCTCAATTTGGTGTTCGCTTGAGCCGCAATAGCATTTGGCTATACGATTATATATGAAGCAAGGGGAGAGTAGAGAAAAAAGTAGCACACAACCAACTTTACTCTGATGTGCTGCTACTGATTTACCTACCTGGTGCAAGATGTCGTTTCTTTGCTTTGCGAGGATATATGTCAGTGAATTATGGCCTGCATAAAGGCAACTTATTCGTGTTGTTCAGCCATAAAATTTCTCACAAACGCACCAGCACTAGCAGCAGCAACGATGATATAAAATCATCCATGCTTCGATGAACAACAAATAAGAAACAACCAAGGGAATTAAAGAGAAAGAAGAAGAAGAGGAAGAAGGTTATTAGGCAGAAACGATTAGAAAATTTAAGCAAAAATTGACGACGTTATTTTCCCCGTCTCCTTCATCGCTGTATATTTCCCATAATTTATTCCCCCCCCCCCCCCCCCCTCCTCTCTCTCTCTCTCTCTCTCTCTATATATATATATATATATATATATATATATATATATACTTATATACATATATACTTATATACATATGTACATCTATTACGATATTGTCCACAAGGGTGCATGGGAAGGCCAGAGGGTTTTGATACGACAACAGTTTCATCGTCCTCAAAATGCACCACCACAGGGTCCGCACTAACCTTCAAAGAGGACAAAAATGCTTATAAATGAAGCACAATCGTGGAAGTTGTGATCGTATAATGACGATATGAGATGTTGTATCAGCAGGAACAGAGATAAATACAATACGATTTCCTCTCCTCCTCCTCCTCCTTCGCCCAAACACTTCCATGCTGCTGCTATTACGACTATAACACTACCAACCGGTGGTTCATGTCGATGTACAGAATGCTTGATCTTGTCGCCATCTTTGAGCTTGTAGTCAGTGGATACCTGAGCAGGTGTACGACGTATGTTAATGGAAGAGGAAGAAGAAGAAGAAGGAGAAGAAGAAGAATAAGGAGCAATTTCCCTCATTACAATATACAGCAACAAGTATAGGTAATCACTTAGTGAGACACCGTGGTTCCATTGACGGTTATACGTCCGCTTTCTATAGCCTTCTTATAATACTCCTAAAAATTAAAATGGAAGACTGAAGCATGCAGCATATATATATATATATATATATATATATATAAATCGATTGTTACTGTTCTTGTTTCTTCTTCTGTGCAATAAAGTCATCTCGGGCGCTGCCAATCAACAAGCTCCTTACCTTACTGTAAGCAACGAATTCAGCAGAGTAAACCTACATTATAGGAACAACACCAGCAGTGTAGATCAAACTAAAATCTCCTGAGACGCAGAGGAAGAAGAAGAGGAGGAGGAGGAAGAAGAAGAAGATTGGCACTTCTATATGCCCCTCACACTGACACGAACATATAAACTTAAAACAAGGACGAATAATACGGCTACAATTTAGATGCACATGGTAATCCTCCTTCTTTTTCTTCTTCTTCTACTACTACTACTACTACTACTACTACTACTCTGCTACGACCTCCAAGATTCCTCTTCCGAACCATCGTGCTTTTGTGCGAGCAACATAATCAAACCTTGTAAGATGGGGAGCAAGCATAATTATTGAGTATTATAAATGTCAAAATTTCCATTCTATCTTTTCCCCCTACCCCCATCACACACACGCACGCACGCACACACTCGAGCGGTCGCATACGTGCAGACGATATTCATTATCTCCAGCGTACATGTATGGTTTGGTGTGGCGAAGGTTCCCGTGGATAAAATATTGCACATTTTCTAAGCCGTCCGCCTAAACACACATTGTGACCAAGCCAAGATGATTTTATTATCGTGCGGTTGCGTGGATATACTGATTGATTAGTATTCCTGGCCACCACCTCGAAGACTTTGCTGCGCCCGCTCCCTTTCCAAGAATTTATTGGAGCAATCAACACGAAGAAAATAGAAACAAGACAGTGAGGTTTATGTACCGCCAATCTATCATTTGCCGTATACCTGCATTAAGTCTCCGTGCTTTTCGCCTTTCTTTATACGCAGCTTTTGCAGCCTAATTGAAGGCATAATACGGTGGGAGAAGCTCGATTTGTAATTTTTAAAAAAGGATTACCAGTCTCTTAGCCTTCTTCCGGCTAAGTTGGATTGATTTGTTGTGGGAGTTCTCATTTTCCCCGTCTTCTTTTTCTTCTTTCATGACCTCCCCTCGCATCTCTGATATCGTGTTGTCTACGCTCCTCAGTTAACCAAGACGCTTTTTTGAGGACCCAACCTTTCTGGTCGAACGACGTAAGGTATCGCACAGTAGATCAACGGCTTCCCACTGTCTTCATGAGCTGCATACCCACTCTCACACCAAAGGCGTACTCGTATGAAGAATGTTGCTTGCTTGCTCGGTGGGAAGTCGACGAGCGACGGATATGTATCCCGATATTACGACAACGACTTCCAGAATTCTTTGTCTTCAGGAGAAAATCACATCCAATTCTAATAAAATTATACCGGTAATTATCACCCAATTTTCCAAGAAAAACTGCGCACATTTTGATGTCGTAATGGGAAAACTGATAACATTTCTGGAATATATTGGTCCCGTGCATGGCGTACTCCAATGATGGAGCAAGTTCCAGCAGCTCTTGTAGAGAAAATAAGGGTAGCGTCTCTCCCAGCTCTTCCTCCAGACTTCGATGCTAAATCGAGTGTGATTCTTGGAGCTGGAGGCTGGGGTGTTACCCGATGTGCACGACACCTTTTGGATGGCAAGATTTATGCAATCAAGACAGTAGACGGGTCGTTCAGGGATGAAGAAGAGGTAGCAAGTATCCAATATAATATTGCTCGCCATGATTGATTTGTTTATTTAGCTGTATCGGAAGGAGCTTCGAAACCTTGCGGCTCTCCCTAATCATTATAACGTCTGTCGTTATCATATTTCAACGCTTATCGGTGAAACATTGCACATCATCCTCGAGTTCTGCTACTCCTATCAGATCCTGAAAATCCACCCGGCACCTCATGGTCCTTGGAAGAAAGGCTTGCATCCCTCGAAACACCTTGCGATATGGGCTAGACAAATGTTTTCTGGATTATCAGCCTTGCACAATGTTGGCATGGTGCATCGAGACCTACATATGGGCAATATCCTAATCCTGCGAGACACAATTGGTCGGCCCCTTCGCCACATCCAAGCAATCAAAATCATCGACTATGGGCTTGCAAAGACAATGAAAATGAAGAGGGTAAAGACCGTGTCCATAGCTCAGGGTATGATCCATTATATGTCTCCAGAGCGCCGAACACAGAAGAAATGCAATAGTGCAGACGACATCTGGGCGATGGGATGTATTTTCAGCGAAATAATATCCGGAATTGACATTAGCATGCGAGAGGACTGCGGTTCTGGAGGTGTAGATTTTGCTAATACTCCCAAAGCAATTATGAGACACATAAAGGAGTGCATAGAGAAAGATACTCTGCTCGGTCCGCTTGTCGGCAAGATTCTTATCCGTGACTATACAAGTAGTAGTAAAAGGAGGAGGAGGAGAAGTAGTGGTAGAAGTCTTAGCAATAATTCTCGTAGAATGATAGATGAGGTGACAATGGTGTTATCCTCATCTTCTTTGAACAACAATACAGAAATAATATGGGTATGGGTGTTGACACTGATTTGGCTAGAAATGATGTGGGATGTACGACATTATAATATTTACATGATTTTATTTCCTTTCACAGAGCGACCTCATGCACCAGAAGTTGTCGAAATGATTGACAAGATATTGGTAGAGAAAGGATGGCCGACAGCCATTGTTGGAGACGAGAAATGTTACAGAGGAGCTGTACATATATTAGAAGGCGAATATGGAGGAAAGGCATGCGAAGAAGAAGACAATGAATACGGAGGGGGTAATTGTGAAAAAGGAGATCAGAAAGTTGCTGAGAAGGAGTGGATATATATAGAGAATAAGGAGACAGGTTTTGTATTAGAAATCAAAGATTGCCATCTGGTATTACTACTTATTTCTAATTTAATTCATAATAATCATATGTCCCATCACCATACTATCCCTTTTTCAAATATAACGTGTTTATTTGTCTAACACTTCTACGTTGTTGTGCTGAACAAAAATGATAGTTTATGCATATGTTTTTCTTTTCATCAGGACGAGGGTGCGTCAATTATCCTCGGCAAGAAAACAGAAGGAAACGCATCACAATTATGGAAATACGAAAATTCTTGCTTCAAAAGTAAGCTGGATGAGAATTTTGTGCTAGATGTAGACGGTGGTTGTGAAGACACTGAGAGGGGTACACGTGTTCATTTGTGGACAAGCAACGGTACAGATGCCCAAAAATGGGTCGTGGGTAGAGATAGTAGATTGGAAAGCTGCCTAAAGACCGAAAGGAGGTTAGTACTTCACGCAAAAAGAGTGGAGGACTGTCACGTGTGTGTTTGGACAAAACTAAAAAACAAGGCAAAGAATGTGACACTACAACAGTGGCGTGTTACAAATTCCATGTGTTCTTAAAAGAAGGAATTTCGCATAGAAAATAGGGAGATCCAGAGATGTGTACAGACGTGCGATCCCGATTCCTCCTTTGTGTTTCAACATGCCATGAGATCGATCACAAGTGTTGTGAACCGGTGCTCAAGGCTAAGGGGCATGCTAGACTTTGCACGCACCCGTGCGATGTGTTCAGATGCGGGTTGTTGCGTCTCCACGTGTGCTGCACTCATTTTGTGCCTGCTAGCGTCGCCTGTGTTCATCATGATCCTCATATGAAACAATTGTGCTCGAGTTGTTTCTCAACACATGCCAGCATGCTTGTGAAAGCACAACACCACAGCTGCTTCACGTCATTGTGTGTCACATGCCAGCATGGCTGCAACGTGCTAGCGTGCACTTTGCGTGACAACCAGTGGTCGTTGCACCTAGCTGTGTCGCCAATGGTGCTGCACGTGCACAGCTAGACAGCCAGAGAGCATCAACACGCATTCACTGATTCACTGCATTGACATTGAACATTGAACATTGAACAAAGCATTGATCAAACCTGCGTGCTGTGCGCCAAAACCGCATGGGAGACAGGCGTTTGCATGCAGCAGAGCCTCAACAAACATCATTGCAAGGACTTGTCAGCAACAAACACGACCAACCTAGCAACAGTGGTGCCAAAGTGTTGCGAATTGCATGCAATGGAGAGGAAATCGAACCCCCAGATTCGTTGGGACACCGGTGCCGGTCACCTGGGAATGTCATCCGAAGAACTGCATTCAGCGAATAATTGTTTACAACAATTTTGTCGTGCGATGTGGATCAAGCACAAAGAGCCGAAAAATTATTATGAAATTATATGATGACACATCTTCAGAGGTCCAGCCTGGCCTCCCATGGCCATGGCGCTATCGAGCTATCTATTGAAGGTAAATCAATAGCTACAAAGAGAGCATCGACACGCGCCTCTGCAGATGTCTTCTTCCTTTTTACTGCTTCGGCATGTTTCATGTTGCAGAAACCCAGGATCATCTACATCACCGTGTGCTTAGCTGTTTGTAGCGCGTACCACTACGCGGGCACAAGTCACGTGCGACAACAAAGGGGTTGTCGCGGATATAGAATATAGATAACGTAGATATTAATACAGCATAGGCACGTGGGTTCCGGCGGGACTCATGGCAGCACACCGGAAGTGTGCTGCCCCACGTGCGGCGGCATTCGCGAAAGCTTCGCGAATGATTACGCAGTGCACGATTTAATAAAAATATAATCTTTAATAAAAATAAACACAACTCTTCAAA